>APFE030407933.1:0-16004 GCA_000404065.3 Pinus taeda
GCAGCATGGAGACATTGTAGCAGTTGACCGAGGATCATGGACATTGATGACTTAGTGGCATTAGTCACTTGGTGGAGGTACGACAGATGCTTGGAGTTGGGATGTTGTCGAGGACGACAACAACTTCAGGTGGAGGAGGATGTATCACCCTCGGGGAGTCACCACAAACGCGACGGGCACACGATGCGTTGAGGTGCCCCGGGCACGCGTTGGGCGACCCGGGCGGGCGCGCACGGTGAGTCGACAACCGGGCGGGCGCGCATAGGCAGGCGTGCACGGGGTCAAGCAACCGCGGAGCAAACATGACGGTAAACGACAGACGAAGACCGGGCGGCGCATGTGCGGGCGCGCATGGTGGAACGGGCGGTCGGGCGGAGGCAACAACAACGCGCGGGCAAGGCTGAACGGGCACGAGTGAACGCCGCCCGCCCGTCGGGTGAGACAAACGGGCGTGGGCGTGGCGACCCGCCCACCATGGGAAAATAGCGAACGTGTTGTCATGACAAAGTGTTGGCACGCACGATGGGCGGGCGTGCACGGGCAGCATGCATGCCGGGTGGTCAGACGAGCGGGCGGACATCACGAACAATAGAACGACGGACAGAACGAATGACAAGCGAATGGGTATGCGAAGTGTGAAGTATAACAACGCAGCGCTACACGGTATAACGTTGTGGAGTGTTATGATATGGCCGCGGGAGGTTTATACGCCATGGACGGAGGTGTATAACAATATGCAGGCCGACCATAGCATATGGGAAGTTGGGGTTTCGTGTAAGGCGGTTGGGGCGTCGGCCGTGGGGCTACGCCCAACCCAACCACACGATAACTCCCATATATATACGCAGAGCGGATGGAGCTTTTGGCATCAATCAATTCGGTGGATCAAACACACGAAGTGCGCATTCTTATCTACGCACAAGAGGTTGGGTGCAGCATGAGCGCATAGCTCATGCACAATTGTGGAAGGCACTTATAACTCGGTTGGTGGTAGGTTGTGTGGAATGCGGTTCGATCAAATTGTGCAGGTTCTCTTGAGCGTCTTGGTGGCCGGTTGGTGGCACCCGCTCACTTGTAATTGTTGCAGATTCTCATGTAATGTAAAAAGAGACTAAGTGTTGGCTTGATCTTGCAAGCACACTAGTCGAATGTAATATTGAAATTCTGATATTTATATATTATCGGGCAGACTGTTCGGGAGTTGCCCCTCCCTTTATATCGTGCAATTATTGTTTATATTGTTGTTGATAATGATTAAGTATGGGCCATCATTGATATAAAGGATTAATGCATTTTAACTTAGTTGAGAAACACAAGCTAAGTTCCGATTGTGAATTAGGCGTAGTCCTCACACTTGAGTATCGTTAAAAAGAAAAAGTGGGGTGGGGCCACACTCCGCCGGCACGGTTGGAAGACTACAGAGGGTTGGGGGCGTGACACATGGAGTCTTAGCGGTTTTTTCGTCGCTGCAAATGTTGTGCTCCTAAGGGAACTTTTTTCGTTTACTTATGTGAGATTCTAGCATGGAAGCTTCTCAGTTTACTGTGAAGCTTCTCAGTTAAACTACTTCATCATATATATATAATATATAATAATATATATATATAAAAACTTAAAAATACCCTACTACATTATAAATTAAAATAATGATCTATATTTATTTAAATTAATAATAATGCCATAAAAATGTAATACATACAATAAACTTCCATACAACAAATTTTTAAACTGTCAACTTATTAAGATAGGAATCAGTTGTAAATAGGCATTTTACAATATCATTCCTCATTCATGATCGAAATATTTATTAAAAATTTATTTGAATTTAATTTATAACATTTTTTAAATTAAATCTAAAAGAAAAAATTATGATTACTTTTGAGATATATCTAAACCATTTATCACATTAATATATATAAGATATAAATAATAGCTAAATTGTGAATCATTTTACTATATAAATTGAAATAATAATTGTGTAACCACATTTACATTTAATTAATAACCACTTAAAAACTTAATACTTACAATATTCACCCCTATTTTACCATGGATATTATTAATTTTGTTACAATATCAAGGGACAATACAATTTATAAATATATATTTCTTAATTTAATATTATGACATTTTTTGTTGACCTCTGTGAAATTATTGCGGCAGTGATCCCAATATAGGGTAGATCTGTAAGTGTAATGTAAGAAAAAATGTGGAAATTTTTACGTGTTGACTTAATATGTTGAATTTATAAAATGTAAAGGATTTGTAAATATGGTAGTCTAATACGGCAAGGTTTTTGTACATCATCTATCAAACTTCAAGGTTTTGGGTGCCCCAAAGGTTTTTGATGGTGTTGAATCTATTTCCATCATCAAAAACATGATTCAAACACTAGTGGCACAAGAATTTTTTGAATTTTTTTTTGCTATATTCCAACCATTTTTTTTCCATCTAGGAAATTCCTCTGCACCTATAAACACTTCCCTAAACACAGTAGTCTAGCAAGACTACTTTTTTTCCCTGAAAAACATGCAAATTCTAGTAAAATTTTGATAAAATTGGGGAGGGGTTTGTAAATCTAGGTTCCCTACATTTCCCTAAACACAGTAGCCTAGCAAAACTATGTTTTCCCCTGAAAATCATGCAAATTCTAACAAAATTTTGATAAAATCCGAGAGGGTTTTTGTAAATCTAGGTTACACCTGTCAAACTTCAAGTGTCACGCCCCCAGGCCTACGGTAGTCTTCCAACCGTGCTAAGTGAGGTGCCGCACCACCGAACACTTTCTTTTCACCAATACTTATGTTCGTGGACTACGCCTAACCACTTATCCTACTTAGTTTGTGTTTCTCAACCAAGTATTATTTCTTTATCCTTTATACCAATGAACACCCATACACATTCATTAACATCAGCAATTATACATGAAGAACACAATTGCACAGTATAAAGGGAGGGGAAATTCCCTGAACAATGATTCTGCCTGATAATATATTATACAGTCTTTTACAACAGTTGCGAAGCTTTACAAGTAAACTTGGAAACCCTAAGTTTCATACTTAGCCAAATTTACAATCTTTAGTAAAACTCGATTACCTATCTCATCGGTACCTCTGCACGGTCACCGCACGACTCACCAACCCTTCGTTCACCTTGTCACACAATCGTGTTGTTTGCCCAACTTGGGCGCGCCTCTAAGTCGCCACACACGGGCGCCTCTACCCGAGACATTCCTTCGTTCACAATCTCAACACTTCACCAAAAGTCACACCATGCACACTTGCACGATGAGCGGGCGCTCAACTGAGTCACCCAAGAACCTGTGCCAAGTCGTCGCACAAAACGGGCGCTCACCAACGTTTCACTGTTGGGCGCTCCTACACATCACCCAGGCGCCACACACACCGTGCACGCCTTTCTCCAACCGGCAGGCGACACTACTCGCGCCCTTCACCAAAAACCAAGATATGTGTTTTACTTTTGTGCAGCCTTTCCCAAGAATGGGCGCATCTCCAAACTGTGCCTTCCTTCTTTGCTGTGTCCAAACCTTGTTCTGCACACTCTCTTTCACATGAGCGAAGTCTTCTTTGTGTTGAGCGATGAGCGATCGCTTTTCAAATGAGCTCCATGCATGGTATACTTATACACTGCAATGGATCGGTCGTGCCAACTCTCGATCGACTCTTGTCTTTCATTAACCAACGCCTTCATTTGTCATTTTACATGGTTAGCCCATTGCCAACGCTCAAACTAACAAACCTTCCATTGTCGCCTTTTATGAACGAACCCCCTTCCTCGTCCCTTATAAATATACGACATGCTCCTCACTTGTACGCGCTCATTCCAAGTGTTTTGCTCTATCGTGTTGCTTTGTGCGCTCGGTGGTTAGTAAGAACCGCAGGTCCTTACATCCTCCTCCACCTGAAGTCGTTTTCATCCTCGACAACATGCCATCCTGGTAGCCATCCACCAAGATTAAAATTTCCATATCTGAACAGTCTTATCCATGATATCAACTCCTCCACATACTGCAAACATCCTTGCAACATATGTAGAACTACCATATCCATCATGTGTCGTCCTCCTCCTGTAGTCTGCCTATCAAGTGTCGAACCAATACTGACACATCTTTTTCATGCATTGACCCCGTCTCGACTAATGCCAACATACCTCTGCACACTAGTACCCCTCATGACTTGAACTAGTTGGGTAGTTAATCCAACCATACGCCCAAACCACAAGAATGCACATCCTTATGCCACCATAATTTTTTGCCTAACTTCTGCTACATCTTGGACTCGTCAAGGATCTGTCCAATTCCCATGCTTAGGTCCATGGAATCTCCATCCTATCTGCAACATGTTCAACTCATGGCCTTGTTGCACAAGAGTGTACAACCTCTCCACCAGCTCATACATCTCTATGTCAGAACAGCATCTGCACCACATCCTTTGCTTTGGCATTCCCCATAGAATGTCCATGAATGACACCTCTACACATGCTCCTGCATAATGTCCCTGCGTAATTGTCATGCTCCATGTCTCCAACCTGATGACCACGACTCTAACTATCCATGATGTCCAACTCATGTAGACTCCATCCCAACATCTGGCCATCTGCATCCAAGTCTGTAATCTATCATAAAGAAGCCTCCTCCCAAGGCCCCTTGCATAAGTTGGTGTAGCTCCTCCCAAACAAGGCCCCTACACCAACCCATCTCCAAGGTTGTCTATAGAGAAAGGAGGGCTAGGAAGTTTCCTCACTAACTCTCATCCACCCATGTATCAGATTGATGTTTTGTCCTCAAGTATCTATGCACAACCTCATTCTCCTCGCATGTACATCCAAGCTCCCTAAGCTTGTCCTTCGTCAATTGAAAGTCATATATGCCCATAGCATACCTGCAAAAATCCACTATACTAGCCGGATCTCTACCTTCATAATCCTCTCCAACCACTACCTCTGAATTAGTACTCGGACTCCCTTCTTTCACAACTCCATTGTGAATATCATCAGTAGAAGATGTCTCTGTCAAGTGCTTCAAGGTTCGTGAGATTGCCTTCTCACTTACTTCATTCTTCCTCGCTTGCAACGAAGTCAATCAACTTCCCTTCCTTTGTTGTTTGAGTCATACTCCCAAGTCCTCTTTGCTCCACATCCTCATGCTTCACATTCGGATCTTTGGGATACAAATTCATAGAATTCATCCTCGGTCTATACCCCAAGCAACTCCTTCTATTCATCAGAACCATCATGGTTCTTCCTTCAGCTGTGATCAAGAGAATGTCCCGGTCCACCATCGGTATGGCTTGTGCAAGCTTCATGAAATCTTGCCCCGGCACCATAGAATGATCATCCATGTCCACGATCCTTAAGTCCAACTTTCCAAACCACGATCCCACTCTCACCTAAGTGTTTTCCATCACACCAATAACAGCTTTCATGGTAGAGTTGATTGCTTTGAAAGCACTCCATTCCCTCTCCATCTTTGCTTTATTCCCAAAAGACTTTGCTGCTTTCTTGCTTAAGAAGCTATGAGTAGCTCCCATATCCACCAAAACTGCAAATCTTTTGCCCTTCACGGTCACCTGCACAAAACTCAGCTTCAAGGAATCACCTCCTTCCATCCGCTTTATCTTGTGTCTCACATCAGCAACCTTCTTCAAGAATTCGGCCTTAGAAGTGTCAATTGGCTTATGCTCCAACTTGACATTCCTCCTAAGGTACTTCACTTCCTTTCTTGGCTCTTCTAAGCAACTCGATCCTGGTCTAGCTTAACTTCCTTCAAGCTTGTCCTCCATCACATTCTGTTCAAGTGCACCAACCAAGTGTCCATTGACTACTTCCATAGAACTAAGCTTCCGAACATCCTCTGTATTGTCTCGGTAGTGAGTTCCCAGTCTGTCAATGTAGTCGAGCTCTTCTTTCTCAGTTACAATGATCTTCTTACCAAGAAGCTTCTTCTTTATCTCCTCCTCAATTTGCTTGATTTCGGCTTCCACCATGGCACTCTTCTTCCTTAACCGGGCTCTTTCATCCAAGAGCTCTTGAAGATCAAGACCACTTTGTCGGATCTCCTCATCAAGTTCCTTGAGTTCACCGTCTATCATACTTCCGCATTGGCTTTTGAGTTCTTCAAGTTCCCTCCTTAGTTCCGAACAACTTTCTCGAATCTTCATGTTCTTAGCCTTCATCGAAACCCAGTTAAAACTCCATCGACCCAACTATTCCAACACTTCGTAATGGAAGACTTCACTTGCATCGTGGCTAGATTCGCCTATCGTGGGTTCATCCACCATCTTTGCCTTTCAGCCTTCTCCACGGTGCCTGCAACCATGAACCAGCGCTTGTTCCACTTGTATGTGAAATTAGCTTCCTTCACCTGCAAGTACCTGTCACCAACTTCCAAGTGTACCCATACCTGCACTTTGTCACGAGCAACCCTGCTGTACACCAGCTCCAACCAAGCTCTGATACAAACTGTCACTTTAGTGGAGTTGTGTAGTAGCTTCAACCTTCAATGCCCGAATCAACTGCGCTGATACCAACTGTCACACCCCCAGGCCTATGGTAGTCTTCCAACCGTGCCAGGCGAGGTGCGGCACCACCGAACACTTTCTTTTCACCAATACTTATGTTCGTGGACTACGCCTAACCACTTATCCTACTTAGTTTGTGTTTCTCAACCAAGTATTATTTCTTTATCTTTTATACCAATGAACACCCATACACATTCATTAACATCAACAATTATACATGAAGAACACAATTGCACAGTATAAAGGGAGGGGAAACTCCTTGAACAATGAGTCTGCCCGATAATATATCATATAGTCTTTTACAACAGTTACGAAGCCTTACAAGTATACTTGGAAACCCCAAGTTTCATACTTAGCCAAATTTACAATCTTTAGCAAAACTCGGTTGCCTAGCTTATCGGCACCTGTGCACGGTCGCCGCACGACTCACCAACCCTTCGTTCACCTTGTTGCATGATTGTGTTGTTTTCCCAACTTGGGTGCGCTTCCAAGTCGCCACACACGGGCGCCTCTACCCGAGACACTCCTTCGTTCACAATCTCAACACTTCACCAAAAGTCACACTGTGCACACTTGCATGACGAGCGGGCGCTCAACCGAGTCCCCCAAGAACCCGTGCCATGTGTTGTATACTTATACGCTGCCATGGATCAGTCATGACAACTCTTGGTTGACTCTTGTCTTTCATTAACCAACGCCTTCATTTGTCATTTTACATGGTTGGCCCATAGCCAACGAACGAACCCCCTAGCTCATCCCTTATAAATATACGACCTTCTCCTCACTTGTACACGCTCATTCCAAGTGTTTTGCTCTGTTGTGTTGCTAACTTGTGCGCTCGGTGGTTAGTAAGAACCGCAGGTCCTTACATCAAGGTTTTGGGTGCCCCGCTCATCCAGGCAATTCCTCCCCCTGGTAGACACTTCTTTTGTAAACATTTAATAACAAGTTAAAAGTAACATAGAACCTAGTATAAGGGAGATGTTGTAGTATCCCTAGAAAAATTAAAAATAATAAAAATAATGAAATTCAATTTGTTATATTGTGATTTTGTTATAAAATAAGATAATATGCATATCACATTAAAATATATGACATATAAGTAACTATAAGTTAAGAACATTTTATCTTATAAATTAAAATAATGGTTTGTCACCATATTTAAATTTAATTATTAAGCACATAAAAACATTAATACTTTAATACTCATATAGAAATATTTTTAACAACATGGGCTGGGTCAAATTATTTAAAAATAAAATTTATTAATAAATAATAATAACAATAAATTATTATATCTAATTATTAATATCTAATAATTAAACTAGGTTAAATTCATCTTAATACTGGATTTATTAAGCTTTGAGAATAATAGAATCTTTAGAGGTGCAAACATTTCCTCAAATTTTTCACTCAAAAAAGAAATTTGCATCAAAAATTTGATATCCCTCCAAAATTCTAAAAAAAATTGCACTTAAAAAATTGTGGTTCCTCTTAATGATCAATTCGGAATAATATAATTTTTAATTCAATTATATATCAATTATCTAAAATTTATCAAAAAAAAATATAAAATTAAAATTGTGAGTTCATCGTAAAATTTTGAAAATTTGAAATTTCCATAATTTTATGTTGTGTATCTTTAGGTTGTGGATTATCCACCTTGCACTCAATATAGTCATAACCTATAATAGTGCTACTGAAGCAGTCAACATGGACATTACTACACTTCAGTTGTTGATATATAAACAATTGCATTTTGATTTAAATTATTTGAAAATCCAAGAATTTATATTACACATACTATAATATCAAATATTGTATAACCATATGTTAGATGATCCAAAAATACTTTTTTATCATAGGTTATAAAATTAGAATAAAATTAGAATAAAATAATTATTAATTTAAGATATTAAATTAATAATTATTATTCTAGAATGTTTAATTATTTAATGGAGACTTTTTAGAATTAGCATATTGTTGTAACTAGATATGACTCTCCAAAAGTGTCGTATCTTAGGCTCTATTATAGGAGATTAGTTAGCTAATTGGTTTGAATAGCATTTATTGTAAATGGACACTTGTTATTTAATAAGTGATCCATAATTAGAGGTAGTTAGGACATAGAGCTTATAAATAGCTCATTGCAAGAGTGTTTGTGTTTTTCGGGTGTTAAGCTCTTGCAAATCAATTATGTAATTATTTTTTTCTAATTAATAAAATTATGTGTCTGAGGACACTTCTGCCATTATTGTGGTATCAGAGCTATGGTAATGCTGCAGTTGATCTGAGGAGGAGATTCCAGCTCTATGAGATCATGGAAAACTCAACTCCATTGAAGTGATCAGGAAAATATTGTCCAGGGCCACAGAATTGAACAAAGCAGAAGGATTCGAAATTGGAGACCAGCACTCAAATCAAATTTCACTGCAAAGAGCCAGCATGAGCAAACCAGTGTGGATTTTTAAAAAAACCAGTAAGCGAGTAGTCTTTGTTGCACATTGTTTTTGGTGTTGCTGGAGTTGTTTTATTTATAAATCTGCAAATTGCCAAAAAAAAATTTGCTATAAATCTGTTTCAATTTGATCAAATATCTCCATTATAAGCCGTGGAAGGTCTGCTCATAAGAAATGTTGGCGAATTAGTTTCAGTTTGATGGAAAACGAGTCTTTTTAAGCGTGATTTGATCACTTTGACTGGTTGGGACAGCGTGGAGAGCAGCAGTCCACGCTGCAAACTGTTTGAGATCTGAGATCTCAGTTGCTCCGGCTGTAGATTTCGTTTTTGTTTGACGGCAAAAACGATTTGAAGATTAACTTATTTCTGCGCCACTCTGATTATGATGAGCATTTGTATCTGTTGTTGATGGAAGGCGATGAGACTCGAACATGCAGAAAGCCGCAATTGTTGCAACGGCAGCTGCTATTGTGAACAGAGGCGTATTCACTGCCATGTTTTCAAACTTCTTTATCTTCCGTGTGCTTCGCTAGCAGTTGAGGGTTGATAGAAGGCATTGTTCGTATTTTGTCAGCATATGATTGAATGAGGGAGATATTTAACTTCATTGAATTTTCTTTGAATATGTTAGCCTCCCTGGACATCAATAGATGCCGCCCATAAAATGTGAACTGGTGTCATCGAAGAGTCGGGGTCAATCGCATTTTTATTTGCAGTGGCAGAAACTTCGGTGCAAGGGAGTTGAGCCCCACACTATGGTAATTTCGTTTTTGTTTCGGTGACTGGGGTAATCACGCGCTGGTGTTTATGATTGGTGATTCCGCTATTGATTGGTATTCAAAATTACGTATTGAAGATTGCTATTCAACAAATGCGTATTGCAGATTGGTATTCAAGATTGAATGGGTATAATGCATAATAAAGGTTTTGTGTGAAAAAGTGCATTTCCAGAAACGTGAGCTTAAGTGATTTCATAAAGTTTTCATAATTATTTTTTTAATGGGAAGTATGTAACGACACTTTTTAAAGAGTGATCATAAATTATTTTAATGGAGAGATAAGGTATGTTTTTTAAATTGTAAAATTATTTTGGAGTGATAAGTTTGGAGAGATAGCAAGTGGAATGTGAGAGAATGAGTGGAGTGTTTCCATGAGAGATTTAGTGAGAATATTTATATGAGAGATAAGGTTTTTTTTATATTGTATTTTGGAGAGATATGGGGTGTTTTAATTTATTGTTTGTGGAGTAATAAGGGGATGTGTAAATTTTTGGATTTTAATTGTAATATTTGTGGAGGAATAAGGTGATTTGTAATTTTTTGGAGCAATAAGGAGTTTCTTTTGTAATTTTTTGAAGGAGATAAATGTAACTCAAAGTAATTTTACTTTGAGGGGGGTAAATGTTTTTTACCAGATTGTGCAAAAGCACCATTGTAAAAAGTCAAATTTTGAAAGTTGCCCTGTAAAAATTTGAGAAATTGACTAGAGCCAAGTGAAAGATCAGTCAATATTCTCCTGTTTTGACGACTATTCGAGGGTCAAGGCCAAGCCCCGATAGATCGTGTTTTTTGCGTGGTGTGTTGTTTTGACTATCTTGTCCTTTCTGTTCTGCTTCTTGGTGCATCTCTTCAATGCTAAAAATGTCTAAGTTGATTAACTTATTTTCTGATTCCGACAAACTAGAAGGCACCAAATCTTATAAAACATGGCATCGACTCATCGAAAGCACACTCATTTATAATGAATTATGGCAAGGAATATGTGATGGAGATGTAAAGCCGAATAAAACCACAAATGCAGATGCACTGGCAAAATGGAGTAGTCGAAAGAATGAATCGCACTTTGTTAGGAATGGCAAGATCCATGTTAACCTTCAAGAGGTTAAGTCCAACATATTGGGCGGAAGCAATACATACCGCTGTCTACTTAAGAAACAGATCTCCAACTGCTTCTTTAGACGGAATCACACCTTATGAAGCTTGGTTTGGTTTCAAACCTCGAGTTAAACATCTTAGAGTTTTTGGGTCAGTGTGTTATGCCTTAGTTCCGAAAGAAAAAGGCATAACAGTGATATCCTAAAAGTCCATATATAACATGGACATATTCTCTTGCATCCACAATCCAAATAAATTGAACAATAATAATGGGGCTATTGCATGCATAGTCATAGACTGACGTAGGCTTTCTGGCAGACTCTCTGGCGCGCTGTCCACTGATCTGTCTTATGATTTAGCAATCCCATGGCATTATGGAGGCAATTAATCATTCCTCCAACCAGGACGGCGGACTGGACCCGATATAAAGTTCAAGTTGAAATTGAAGTATTTATTTTTTTTAATATTATTTATTTTTATTAATATTTTTTTAATTGGTTAATATAATTATTATTTCAATTTTAAATAGACACTATTGTCTTGATCCACACAACATTCTTTTTTATTCCATTGATAAAATTAATAATTTTTTAATTGGTTAATGTAATTATTGTTTTAATTTTAAATATAATTTTGTATTGAATTTTTTTATGTTAGATTGTAAAGTATAATTAATATTTTTTTAATTTGTAAATTTAATTATTTTTTTTATTTTGAATGTAACTTTGCATTGAAGGTCTTTCAGGTTAGATTGTAAAATATTTAGGTATAAAAATTTAACATATATAATAAATCTCACACATATAGTTTTATTATTATTTCTAATATTTTCCATTATTTAAATTTTAAGTATAATATTCTAAACATATTGTTAATTTGCGGTGTTCTTTGCCAATTTAACACCACAATATATATTGGGTTGCCAATTTTTCATATGTTATTTTATCAAGGATAGGTTGGTGTGGTTATATTTCTACAGTTTTTTTACATATACAAATAATACTAAGAATAATTTATTAAAATCTTTATTTATATTTATATCATATATATATATATAATATACTTTCATAGTGGAAGTGTGATGTGATGTGTGCGTAAAAAAAATAAAGTGAGCCAATTATCAATTTCTCGATGTGTGAGGGGAGGACCCATCTAAAAAGCTTATATATAACATATATTATTAAACCAATCATGTATAATATTTAAAATAAATGTGCGAGAATTATTGTCTAATGAAAGAAAAACTATAGATGAAGTAGTATTATAATTCAATATTTTAAAAAGTTTAATCTAAATATTTTTTATTTTTTATTGTTGTATAATATATTAAAATTTGATTTTGATTATTATTGGCTTATTAGTCATAAAAATGAAGAATAATGCATAAAATAATTCTAATTTCTAATTAATTTACCAAGCAGTTGTTTATAATGCGACTTTTTGAAAGCTTTTCCGGTGAGTTTTCCGGTCAAAATCCGGCAGCAATTTATTGGAATCGCAAGTTTGATAGCTAGTTTCTGCACAATCAAAGCGTCTCAGGGGTTTTTCACCGAGCTGAATCCAAATATGAAGTTAAAAAACCATTTTAACTGCAACAAATCAAGATTTAACCTCAATTTCTTCCGCCAGATTCCGTCACCAGAATCTCCAAAAGGTCGCATTATAGACAACTCCATTTACCAATCACATAATATTCTGTTAAAAACTTAGAAATATAAAACATTAAATAATTAATATAAATTTGTGGAAACATATTTAAAGCACAATTAAAAACATATTAATTAATATATACCATAAACCACACATGTATAATAATAATAACATGAATCTAATATTTTCCAGCATCTTTGACATACACATATAATAACCTTGTGTTAATTAGGCCGATAGGCCTTTCCTTTGAAAGGGACCTTCGTCGTCCCTTTTGTTCTCCCGCTGACACGTGTCGTCGGCTCCCCTTCATCCTCGTGCTGACATCTGGCGACGGGCTTTTGAGTTTTGGTATGACTTTCCTTTTTCTTTATGCTCCGTCGAGTTTTTCGCGTCGAGTTTTTCATGCTCCGTCGAGTTTTTCGCGTCGAGTTTTCCGGTTCTACCCTCTAGATTCCCATTCTGCTCAACGCTCGACCCTCCATTCTTCTCTGCAACCGTGCTAGGGTTTGAGGGACTCTCGTTTTGCTACCACACTAGTGATTGTCCAGACTGCTCTTCCATGCCATACGAATTTCAGTCGGTGCTAGAAGACACTTCGAGTCCTTTTCCAGCGAGAAACACCACGGTAATCCATGTCTCTGCTCTTTCTCATGTTCAATCACAGTTATTTTTTTGTTGTTTTGTTTCAAGTTCGTGCTGGTTCTAATACTCAGCTAATTATTACTGCAGGTATTATGGTGGCCTTGTTTGTGTCATCGGCTGATACCCAAGACTAGAAGCTTGTCCAGTTTTGAGTTCTTATTCTCGGTTCACTAATTGCTTAACCCTAACTAGGGGTGTCTACCCCTCACAAGTGAAATGAGACAAGGGTTAAAGTCCGCGAGGTGTTGGTCATCCGGAGCACACGACATCCAGGCCAGAGCTCATGGGCGTTTCCGCTCCCCAGGTATGACCAGGCCGTTAGATTTATTTATGCGTTTTAGTCCCAGGGGCATTACAAAGAATCTGATGAATTCATAGATGCCTGGAATCATACAAGGTCTTCTAGAGATAGCCATATGGAGGATAGAATGGAAGGCACAGATGAGATTGAAACTTCCCCAATGAGCAGACGAAGCAGAAGGGAACCCAAAGTTCCTGGCAAATTGCTGCCTCTTCTGGAATGCTTAAGGGCCATCACTTCTCACAAATTTGGATCCCTCTTCAAGCATAAACTTGAGAGCCATGTTGCTTTTCTTGTTCTCGCTTTTCTATTTACCATTTGATTGATTTCATGGCTCCTTGTTCTGCCTCTTTTATTTGTTCTTTTATCCACAACATTCACAACTGACAGTAACTCTGGTCCATTTACCTAGGTGAAGGCGCATTACCCTTTTCAGGTTCCTCTCTGGTATCGGCAGATGGAAAACCCTCCCCGACCTACCACAGTTGAGGCTTACTTCCTTATTTAGTTAGTTTGAATTAAAAACAAATTTTCCTATTGATTAGCGTTGAGACTCTTTCTACTCGACTTGCAGGTTGCAGAGGTCCGAGGTGATGGGTTTTCCTCGAGCTTCTATGCTCCTGCCACGAGCTGCAAAACGAACCCTTCAGATCAAGAAGCACGGTATGGAAATCTAGCGACATACCAGCTTGAGGTTTCCTTCTCCAGTTTTCGAGTTAGACTTAGACTAAATAGGAGATAATTGTAGGAAGTGTTCCCACAGATAATGTAATGCTTGAACGATTTTCCTCTGGTTGGCATCCTCATGATCAACGCAGAGGTTTTCGCGAGGTTTAATTATGACTTGGACTGGCTCTAAAGAATTCTTCCTTTTCTGATATCTTTTCTGTGAAGGAAATGTTATATTCTCTCTTAATATATAAATGCTTATCTGTATTTATTTGAATGCGGAATTGTCCATGATGTGTTTTCAGTGTTGACTATAATCCTCAGCATGGTGCAGTAGTGATGCAGATCCATACAGCAGCAACTCCATCAACAGATATCATCCCAGGCTTTGTGCAACAGTCCTGGCAGTGAAATGGGACATCGGTAGCTTGGAGTGTGGAGAAGACACAGTTATATAGGCTAAAGTAGATGGCATATGCATGCTTGAGAGTTGAGACATGAATGTGCCACACATAGCATCTTTTATTATTAGAAAACAATTTCCTGTTTTGGTTTTTCCCAAATTAAAATAGGCACTTTTTTCTTTTGAATTAGCCTGGCACATTATCTAGGCGTGATTCCTTATTCCAGATAGGGTGCAGACCCTGGAAGATTACTGCTTGCATTAAATGATTAATGCATGCCTAACTTCCTGATGGTACTCTAATCTAGGAAAGTATCTGTACATATCTGGGCACATTTTCGTGGGCTATTTTAGGCCGATTTAGTCTATTTTAGGTGAGTGTGTTTAGGAGTTGAGCTAGTGGCATTGTATTTCCTGGCATTGTTTAGTGGCATTGTATTTCCTGTTTTTCAGTTAATAAAACAGAAGTGATTCCAGAATTAGCCCAGCACATTATCTAGGAGTGATTCCTTATTTCAGATAGGGTGCAGAACCCTGGGAGATTACTGATTGCATTATGCATGCCTAACTACTTGAGGGTACTCTAATCTAGGAAAGTATTCATGCAGATCTGGGCACATTTTTGTGGGCTATTTTAGGCCAATTTAGTCTATTTTAGGTGAATGAGTTGAGAATTTGAGCAAGTAACATTGTATTTCCACCTTTTCAATTAATAAAACAGATGTGATTTTGGGTGCTGCAAATTTCTTATAGCTTCTGCTGTTCATATTTTCAGTTAGTTTATATTTTTATAGATCTAGCATACAAACAGCAGTTTTGAGATCATTGAGTTTCCAGCTTTCTAGGTTTGTACTTCATAGTTTGCAGGTCTGCTTACCAAGCACTGAAATTTTAACAATGGCGGGTCATCATCCTCATAAGGAAGGGACCTGATCCATCCCAAATCGATAAGTCAAGAGAGGAACCACTAAAAAAATCAACATTAATGACTGCCATAGGCATCAATATTGACCCCAAATTTAACTTCAAGATAAGTAGTCATGTTACGTGTGGTCATCTAGCAGTGACACCTGTTAGTTATGGAAGTTCAATTACTTATAACTGATAGATACTGTCTTGTATAAATACATAGAATTAGGAAGCAGAAATAGGGGTGAATGGCGTAGGGTTAAGAAGTAATAGAAGGCATAGAAGGAACTAAAGTTCCTGCTTTACAAATATGATTGTGCCCGATACTCCAATTTCTAAAGCTGGGAAACTAAACCTCTCTAATATGTACTACATATTATTTCATTTAAATTTTATACATTTGCACTTTTCTTTTCTGGAGCAACTGTTATCGGCCAAACACTGTTGGAAGATAAAAGTGGTGAGTCTCCATTGGAATGTTCACAAACGCACACCATGAACAAGATGCTGATTTCTCTCCAAAAATGCAGATCATTTCCTCAATATAAGATGCT
>APFE030407938.1:0-16299 GCA_000404065.3 Pinus taeda
GAACATGAATTAACATTATTAATATAGTAATAGAATGAGTTAAAGGATGATAATTATTAGTATCATATTGTTACAAAATAGTAAAACATAAAACAAAACAAACAAAGAATATTGTAATAACATGAATTAAATAATGATAATGATTAGAATAATAGTGTTACAAAATAGTGTAACATGAATTAAAATTATTAATATAGTAATAACATCAATTAAATAATTATAATGATTAGTATAATAGTCTTACAAAATAGTGTTACACAATAGTAAAACATAAAACATAAAACAAATAAATAAAATAATAAGAACATGAATTAAGATTATTAATATAGTAGTAGAATGAGTTAAAGGATGATAATTATTAGTATCATACTGTTACAAAATAGTAAAACATAAAACAAAACAAACAAACAATAATGTAATAACATGAATTTGATGTAGGAGTATCTGGTCGACAGGGTGAAGACCGAGACAGGACACACAAAGTTTCAGAAAAAGACTGGGAAGATTAGACAAATCGACAAGGGACAACAAGACTCTCAGTTTCTTTTAATTTCATTTTATTTCCTCTATCAGAGTCAACTACAGTTTATTTAAAATTTCTGTTAGGTAATTTTAATTAGTTTATTTTATTGTAGCTCTCAGTGTAAATTGTAATACGTAGATTAGTTTATTTCAAATAATGTACACAGTCACCTTTGTGGGGCCAGTGACAAAGTAGTTAGAAGTCAGGTTCATAACTGACAAACAGGAAACTGAACAAGTTTTATTATCTAACTGTTTGTAAACGGGTAACGATAGACAGTTATCAACCGAATCATCTCGGGGGATAAAGGACCAAAACCGAAGACAAAAGAGGAGTTCAGTTCAGCAGCTAAGCAAAAGAGAGAAATATTATTTCTGTAAAGAAATACAGAAATTCATTCCTCTTATTTCCTTCATTTATAAATTATTGTGCACGAAAGAATGTATCTACATTCTGAATCATTCATATTGCTGAGAAATCATAATTCTGTGTAAACTATTGTAATCAACAAATGCGTTGCCGAGTGGCATTAACCTGGGACTAAATACATGTAAATCTCTACACAAGTAAGTGACCATGCAGGTGTAATAACTATAGAGAGCATTCCAAGTTACAGAGCGTAGAGTAACACCAAACAAGACAACAGTCAAGTTAACCCAAGATGAAGTGAAGAGTATGCAATACGACAACAAATAAACAAAGAGAGGAGCAAATAGCGTGAAGTTCTCAGATCGAATCCGGGTAAGAAACCAAACCCACAAAAATTAAATACGAAGTGAGATTTCCAAATATATATATATATATTAAATGCAGGTCTGTACCAAATCAAGAACTTATAGTCAAATTCATTTCGAGGGTCGAACCCTTTCCGCCTTTAAACAGGCGTGACCAAACAAATAGCCGAGACCCATATATTACACCGACAAGTAACAGAACAAACAAAGTCGTAGCTTACAGTAACTAAATACAGACGCACAGTGCCATACAAGGCTGAAGACGATAGGGTTCCTAAGGTCTGAGACCACACGAAGTTACAGGCGGACTCAACTCTAAAACAAATAACAAACAGAAGACATAAAGCTACCTGGGAGCGTGAGGCCGTACCTTATTGCACATGACAATAGTGCCGCCACCTGTAACAGACAACCAAACGAAGAAACTAAGTTAGGGTTTGAGGAAAAGCAAAACCCTGATACTTATAAGCTGCCATAACTTTACCAGAAAGGAAATATAGTAAGTAAAGAGACAAGGGTTCACGAGAGGAGAACTATCATACCTGAAGGTGAATGGATTCCATGTTCGCCGAGAACCCACCTGACCACAAAGGAGCCAGACAGGTTAGCAAATACCCCAAAAGTGAAAACGAGCTTACAGCAGAGAAATCAACTTACCAGTTTGATGAATCGAATGTCCGACACCGACAGTAGAAGCCCTTCAAGCATACGTTGTTCCTGAGCAGAACGAGGTCGTCCAGGCGGAGAAACAACCATAGAAACACCGCATGTGACCAAACAAACCAATAAACTCAGATAAAGAGCAAGTCGACAGAGAGACTCGAGGAAAACCCAATAACAGAAACGCAGACAGAGTTACCACTTACCAGTGCATACGAGAAACAAAGGTACCGACGGAGCCATGGTGGAAAACCACATTCTCAGGCAAGAAAACCACTAAAAACGACCAAACATCGATGGTTTCCTCCAAGACAGAGCTGAGCCGAAACAGGTTGCAGAGCGACGAGTTCACCATACCAAATGACCAAAAGCGCGAAATGCAACAACCAAAACAGGAATGGGAGGATTAGGGTTAACCTTTAATCGAGGCAGATAGGTGTAAGCTGGAGGAGAAGCGAAGTACCGGGAGGTAGGTCAGCAGGTACAGGTACAATTAATTTCAGACCAAATCAAAAACGATTGCAAATCACATATAATCAACCGACCAAATCCGTAAGTACCGTGTTGGGTGAGCTGAGGTAGGGCCACGTGGACGGGCCACATCAATTGGTATCAGAGCAAGTTTTTAAAATAAAAAAAGGAAGATGGCAGAAGTACAAGTGGCAAGACGAGGGCGTGGCAGAGGTGCACGAAGAGTAGGAGGATATGAAGGATTAAGAGAACAGATTAGAGTTCTTACAGCTCGCTTAGAGGCAGTAGAAGCGGGTAGGCAAAGAGACCGAGAGTTGGGAGATGAGAGTGAGGAAGAGACAGTAGCTGCTGCAGAGGCTTCGGATGAAGAAGCTCCAGAACTTAGACTGCTGCGTTCAATTTTATTGGCCAGCAGCAAGCCAAAGACAAAAATTTCAAATTATGATGGAAGTCTGTCTGCTGATATTCTGTTAGATTGGATTAGCGAACTGGATAAATACTTTGAGAATGAAGAGATTAGGGAGGATAAGAAAGTTAAGTTCGCCGCTACTAAGTTAAAGGGACATGCCCTCTTGTGGTGGGATAATGTCCAGGCAGACAGAAAAAGATTGAATAAGATACCCATACGAAAATGGGAGAGGATGGTAGCGAAACTGAAGGGTAGGTTTCTGCCAAAAGATTACCAAGTTGAACTGTGTCGGAGAGTGCAAAATTTGAGACAGAAGGGTATGACTGTCAAAGAATACACAGAAGAGTTCTACCGGGTCAATTTACGTGCTGGTTACATGGATGAGACTCTAGAAAAGACAGCACGGTATGTTAATGGTTTGAGGATGGAGATCCTAGATGAAATTAGTATTCTTTCCCCCAGAAATATAGAGGAAGCCTTTCAGAGTGCAGTGAAGGCTGAGGAGAAGATTAACAGAAAGCAAAATAACAGGAGGGGAAGAGGAAGTTGTAGAGGACGAGGACAGTCCTATGGATGAGGAAAGAGTGCTGCAAATAGCGAAGAAGGCAGCAGCTCGAAAACTTTAGGGACAGCTGACAAAGGAGACAACACTAGAGGAGGTCGGTCATATCAGCGTGGAAGAGGGAATGGCCGCGGAAGAGGAACTGGTTTCTAGTGCTACAGGTGTCAAAAATGGGGACATCGATCCTTTGAGTGTCCAGAAGTGGAGCAGGCAGGTCAGAGAGGAACATATATGGTTCAGCTGGAAGAAGCGTAAGCACAACCACGAGAAGTGGAAGATGTAGCAGAAACAGGAGAGGCATTACTCCTGAATAAAGTTCTGCTAAATCCAACCAAAGAAGTGTCGGAACCGACTCAGCGGAAGTCACTGTTTCAGACAGTCTGTAAATCTCACGGGAAGTGTTGTAAGGTAATCATAGACAGCGGGAGTACGGATAACTTAGTTGCCACTGAGATGGTAGAGAAGTTGGGGTTAAAGCGGCTGAAACACCCCACACCTTACAAGGTGTCATGGCTACAGAAAGGCCACCAACTGTTGGTTGATGAGCAGTGCGAGGTGGAGTTTCGCATTGGCAAGTACCACGATACAGTGGTCTGCGATGTTATGCCCATGGACGTGTGCCACATACTACTCGGGAGACCTTGGCAGTATGACAGAAGGGTGACACACGATGGAAAGACAAATTGTTACAAGTTTACGAAGGATGGAGTCAAACACACACTCGTGCCCATCAAAGAGGAAGATTCAGCAGAATCTAGCGGAACAAAGGCGTTATTATTGGGAGGAATACAGTTCATCAAACAGATTGATGAAACTGAAGTAAATTTTGCAGTTGTAAGGAGGATGAAGCCGGTATTACTGAGCACAGAAAGGACAGAATTGCCTAAGGAAGTACAGGAGTTGTTGGAAGAATTTCACGATATTGCAGCAGAGGAATTACCTGACAAATTACCCCCTAAAAGGAGCATCAACCATCATATCGATTTTATACCAGGAGTGAGTTTACCAAATAAGGCAGCATACAGAATGAGTCCAAAGGACAATGAAGAAGTGCGCAAACAAGTACAAGAATTGTTGGACAAGGGACTGATCAGAGAAAGTTTAAGCCCCTGTGCCGTACCTACAGTCCTTGCGCCCAAGAAGGGTGGCGAGTGGCGAATGTGTACAGATTCACGGGCTATAAACAAGATCACCATCCGTTACAGGTTTCCCTTGCCTAGGATGGATGACATGATGGATTGCCTTAGTGGGGCAGCGTATTTTACAAAAATCGATCTGAAAAGTGGGTATCATCAGATCAGGATTAGGGAAGGCGACGAATGGAGGACAACCTTCAAGACCAATGAAGGGCTGTACGAATGGCTGGTTATGCCGTTTGGGTTGAGTAACGCTCCAAGTACATTTATGAGACTGATGAACGAAATGTTAAAAGGAATTTATTGGAAAATTTGTGATAGTCTATCTGGATGATATTTTAATTTTTAGCAGGACAAAAAGGGAACACCTTCAACATATTCGAAGAGTATTCGAGAAGCTGCAGCAGAACAAACTACTGGTAAAATTGAAGAAATGCACTTTCCTACAGAAGGAGTTAATATATCTGGGATTCGTAGTGGCAGAGAATGAATTGAAAATGGACCCAGAGAAGATTACAACAATCATGAGTTGGCCGTCACCAAAGAGTTTATTCGAGGTACGTAGCTTTCATGGTTTAGCAAGTTTTTATAGAAAGTTTATAAAAAAATTTAGTGAGATCTGCACGCCAATGCTAGAAACCATCGAAAAGGCCAATCAACCTTTTTGCTGGACAAAAGCAGCAGAAGACAGTTTCCAACTTCTGAAACAGAAGATAACAGAGGGGCCAATCTTGAGGCTGCCCGACTTCAGCAAACCTTTTCAAGTCCGATGTGATGCAAGCGGGACAGCTATTGGTGCTGTACTCAGTCAAGAGGACAGACCTGTGGCATTCTTTAGTGAGAAACTAAATGAAAGCTGGCAGAAGTATTCGTCATACAATAAAGAATTCTATGCAGTAGTTCAAGCCTTGAAGCATTGGAGGCACTACTTACTCGGTAATGAGTTTGTTTTGTTCTCTGACAATTCTGCGCTACAATACATCACGCAGCAACACAAATTGAACCACAAGCACGCCAAGTGGGTGGAGTACCTACAGAGTTTTACTTTCGTGCTGAAGCATATAAGTGGAACAGCCAACAAAGTGGCGGATGCTTTAAGCAGAAGAGCTTTGCTCTTACAGGAAAGCAGCATACAAGTAATGGGATTTGAATATTTGAAGGATTTGTACCAGATGGACGCGGATTTCAAGGAAGCCTTTGAGGCATGCCAGAATCCTGTCTTACGAAATACAAACCCATGGCTGGATTTTAATTTGCAGGACGGATTGTTATTTCGTGGAGGACAGCTATGTGTTCCAGATTGTTCAATGAGGGAAAATTTAGTGAAAGAGAAGCATAGCGGAGGTTTGGCAGGACATTTTGGCGTAGATAAAACGTTGGAACAGCTAGGACACTTTTACTACTGGCCGAAAATGAGTCGAGACGTACAGAGGTATGTAACCAGATGTAACATCTGCCAACTGGCGAAAGGGCACAGCCAGAATGCTGGGTTATATACGCCCCTACCAGTTCCAAGCAGACCTTGGGATTCAGTCAGTATTGACTTTGTCCTGGGATTGCCCAGAACGCAGCGGGGATATGATTCAGTGATGGTGGTGGTGGATAGATTTTCCAAAATGGCTCATTTCATTCCGTGCCGGAAGACTAGCGACGCCACCTATGTGGCACACCTCTTCTTCACAGAAGTAGTTCGATTACATGGCTTACCAAGGACTATAGTTTCAGACAGGGATGTGAAATTTACGGGGCATTTCTGGCGCACCCTGTGGAAAAAGCTGGGCACACAGTTAAATTTCAGCTCCGCGTATCACCCGCAGACCGATGGACAGACGGAGGTAGTTAATAGAAGTTTGGGCAATTTGTTGCGAAGTTTGACAGGAGAAAACTCGCGATTGTGGGATCGAGCTCTGGCCCAGGCCGAATTCGCTTACAATGATTCGCCTAACCGGAGCACTGGTCTAAGCCCATTCCAGATCTTATATGGTATACATCCGCGGGGAGTACACGAGTTGCGGGACTTAGGACAGCTGGAAAGGAGGAGTGCAGATGGGGAAGATTTCGCCGAGGCAATGAGTGAACTACACGAGAAAGTTAAGATGAAATTGCAGGACAGCACGCAGAAATATAAACAACATGCAGATGTCAAGCGGCGTGAGGTACATTTCGAGGTTGGAGACGAAGTGCTTGCGCATTTGCGTCGGGAAAGGTTTCCTAAGGGAACGTACAATAAACTAAAGTTCAAAAAAATCGGCCCATGCAAAATCCTTCGCAAATTTTCAGCGAATGCATACGAAATTCAGCTGCCACCTGATATAGGCATATCGCCCATATTCAACGTGGCAGATCTGTTTCCGTATCATGCCCAGGCAGCAAACGAAAACATGGTACAGCCACAACGGGACACCCAGTTCGAGAGCAGTCTTTGGAAGAAACAGTTACCGTCGGTTAAGACTCACGAAATTGAAGGGATTATCAGCACACAGGTAGCTAAACGGACGCGTAGGAAGGAGTATCTGCGCTATCTTGTCAAGTGGAAGGATCGTCCCCTAGAGGACAGTTCCTGGCTCGACGAAGCACAGATTCGAAGGGCAGGTTATTCGGTGGAGGAGCTCATGGAACGGAGCCATGAGAATTCTCTTTTACCCCGGCACCCTGATGCAGGAGCATCTGGTTGACAGGGTGAAGACCAAGACGGGACACACAGAGTTTCGGAAAAAGACTGGGAAGTTTAAACAAATCGACAAGGGACAGCAAGACTGTCAGTTTCTTTTAATTTCATTTTATTTCCTCTATCAGAGTCAACTACAGTTTGTTTAAAATTTCTGTTAGGTAATTTTAATTAGTTACTTTATTGTAGCTGTCAGTGTAAATTGTAATAAGTAGATTAGTTTATTTCAAATAATGTACACAGTCACCTTTGTGGGGCCAGTGACAAAGTAGTTAGAAGTCAGGGTTATAACTGACAAACAGGAAATTGAACAAGCGTCATTATCTAACTGTCTGTAAACGGGTAACGGGACACAGTTGTCAACCGAATCAACCCGAGGGGATAAAGGACCAAACCGAAGACAAAAGAGGGTTCAGTTCAGCAGCTAAGCAAAAAGAGAGAAATATTATTGCTATAAAGAAATACAGAAATTCATTCCTCTTATTTTTTCCTTCATTTAGAAATTACTGTGCACGAAAGAATGTATCTACATTCTGAATAATTCATGTTGTTGAGAAATCATAATTCTGTGTAAACTACTGTAATCAACAAATGCGTTGCCGAGTGGCATTAACATAGAACTAAATACACGTAAATCTCTGTACAAGTAAGTGACCATGCAGGTGGAATAACTACAGAGAAGCACACCAAGCTACTGAGCGTAGAGTAACGCCAAACAAGACAACAGTCAAGTTAACTCAAGATGAAGTGAAGAGTATGCAACACGACGGCAAATGAACAAAGAAAGGAACAAATAACGTGAAGTTTCCAGATCGAGTCCGGGTAAGGAACCAAACCCACAAACATTAAATACGAAGTCAAGATTTCCAAATACATACATATATTGTAATTGCAGGTCTGTGCCAAATAAATAATTTACAGTCAAATTCATTACGAGGGTCAAACCCCCTTTCTGCTTTAAACAAGCGTGACCAAAAAAATAACCGAGACCCATACATATTACACTGACGAGTAACCGAACCTACAAAGCCGAAGCTTACAGTAAACAAGTACAGACGCCTAGTGCCATATAAGGCCGAAGACGATAGGGTTTCTAAGGACTGAGACCATACGGAGCTACAGACGGACTTAATGCTAAAACAAATAACAAACAGAAGACATAGAGCTACCCGGGAGCGTGAGGCCGTAGCTTGTTGCCCATGACCACAGTGTCGCCACCTGTAACAGACAACCAACGAAGCAACTGAGTTAGGGTTTGAGGGAAAAGCAAAACCCTGATACTTATAAGTCACCATAACCTTACCAGAAGGGAAGTATAGTAAATAATGAGATAAGGGTTCACGAGAGGAGGTTTACCATACCTGAAGGTGGACGGATTCCATGTTCGCTGAGAACCCACCTGACCACAGAGGAGCCAGACAGGTTAGCAAAGGCCCAAGAAGTGAAAACGAGATTACAGCAGAGAAATCAACTTACCAGTTGGATGAAACGAATGTCCGACACCGACAGTAGCAGGCCTTCGAGCATACGTTGTTCCTGAGCAGAATGAGGTCGTCCAGGCGGAGAAACAACCATAGAAACACCGCATGTGACCAAACAAACCAATAAACTCAGATAAAGAGCAAGTCGACAGAGAGACTCGAGGAAAACCCAATCACAGAGACGCGGACAGAGTTACCACTTACCAGTGCATACGAAAAACAAAGGTATCGACGGAGCCATGGTGGAAAACCACATTCTCAAGCAAGAAAACCACTAAACACGACCAAACATCGACGGTTTCCTCCAAGACAGAGCCGAGCCGAAACAGGTTGCAGAGCGACGAGTTCACTATACCAAAAGGACCAGAAGCACGAAATGCAACAACCAAAACAGGAACGGGAGGATTAGGGTTAACCTTTAATCGAGGCGGACAGGTGTAAGCTGGAGGAGAAGCGAAGTACCGGGAGGTAGATCAGCAGGTACAGGCACCATTAATTCCAGACCAAATAAAAAACGATTGCAAATCACATATAATCAACCGATCAAATCTGTAAGTACCGTGTTGGGTGAGCTGAGGTAGGGCCACGTGGACGGGCCACATCAACTTGACACGAACAAATTTGGGTAGAACGAAAATGAAAAACATGAAAAATGCAAAAACGTCATCTAATTTTCATTTGACGAGTACATGGGATTTGAAATGCCAGGCCTGCCTCCCACTGCGCCAGAGCTCCTCAGCCTCTTCCCTCCGTGCTTCTCCAAACCTCGCCGACCTCTTTGCGCACAGCTTGAACGGTAAGTATGCAACAGAATTGACCGCGTCAGACTACTCCAAAAGACCGAGCTCTGCACTTTCCGGGTTCTTCAAATTTTGGGTTCTCAGTTTCTGTATCAGTAATGGTGTAGAATACCGTTGCTGTGAAAGAAGGGGTTTTGAATCTTTCATCAGTGGTGGTTGAGGGTTAGAAATAAATTGCGTGTTGCGGGGCTTGCGGCTTTGATTTGTTTGGTGGGACAAATTGGCTTTTGGGGTTCTTCGATCCCAATACCAGATTGCGTACAACATGTCTAATTGTTCAGCTTATGAAATGCCTGCCTCTGATACGAGAGCTTCGTTGCAGACGAACCTGGAGTGCTTTTTGGAACGCACTACACCAATCATGCCCGTTCAGTGTTTGTCCAAGGTAAGGCTCATCATGCTTTTCAGCATACTCTCTTATCTGATGCAGATAAATGATCAAAATAAGGGTTTATGTATTCAACCAAGAGCCTTTGATCTGAAATCTAATTTTGTGAAAATTAATCGGCATTATTTGCCATGTAATTTTTGTCTAACCTTTAGTTTGCAGAGCCTTTTATCTGCAATCTAATTTTGAGAAAATCAATCGCTTTTATTTACCATTTTAAGAGTCATTTATCAAAATTTAGCCCATATAATCAATGGGATCGTGATGTTCAGTGATGAAAGCAGTGGAATGCGAAGCGAGAACCCACCAAGGTTCGATTCCGCTTTTTCGGGTTGGGGTTAGGGGATTTTGAGGGGAAAGTGCGTAATAATCAGTAATGTCACATGTTTCGGTCGTATCATGTTGTGAAACGCTTGGCATGCATAGCATCTTAGTCCCTTGCAGTTAATACTAGATTCTTTTTTCTGCCTTTAATTTCTTTTAGAGGTTTGATTGTTTGATTTTCTACGGACATTTTGATGAAAAAAAAACATCTCTTCGAGATTCTGCATTGAACAAGTGGTGGCAGCCCTCCGAAGTAGAGTATTTCAGCCTCGGAGATCTTTGGAGGATTCGAGCAGTGATAGTGAAAGTGGACATGGTACTGAATGATCTTTAAGCTTCAGAAGTGAATCCTGCAATTCCAGTGAAAGAGTAGGAGCATGGGATGTTGTCTTCGAAGATTTTGGGGCCGATCCTGATCATTTATGGCAACTACAAGATCGACTTGGGCACCTGTGTTTCCAGTATTTGGATCGAGCGTTGCCTAATGGAAGAGTCCCTCTAATGGAAAAGGTAGATGCTCTGTTACCTGAAGAGCAAATCCTTCACTTATTTCTACGATTCCTTTGTTTATCTATTGTAAAACCTTCTGAAAACATTTCAGTGAATTTTCGAGGCAAGACAAGTGTGAAGAAAGATACTGAATTTAGTGCTTAAGATCTTAGAAGTTAATGTTCGAGTGGATCTCTTAGTTGGCTTCTTCTTCTGTGCCTTTCGGCATAAAGTTCTTTTTATTCTCATTTAGTTGTACTTTGCTCCTGCAGGTCATTCAGTTACCACGTGGATTTCCAGAATTGGTTTCTTTAAGAAGCTTTGATCTTTCTCCAGCAAGTTGGATGTCAGTTGCATGGTAAATTTTCTGCATCTTATTGTGAAATCATTTGTCGGTTACTTATGTCGTAGATTGCATCACATATGCTGAAACCTTTCAATTTTCAACATTAGTATTATGGTGAAATATAGCCTTCTAAGAAAATGGGATTTATGTTCTAGATTGTAGGTATCCTTAGTTGGCTTCTTCTTCTGTTCCTTTCGGCATAAAATTCTTTTTATTCTCATTTAGTTGTACTTTGCTCCTGCAGGTCAATCAGTTAGCACGTGGATTTTCAGAATTGGTTTCTTTAAGAAGCTTTGATCTTTCTCCAGCAAGTTGGATGTCAGTTGCATGGTAAATTTTCTGCATCTTATTGTGAAATCATTTGACGGTTACTTATATCCTAGATTGCATCACATATGCTGAAAGCTTCCAATTTTCAACATTAGTATTATGGTGAAATATAGCCCTCTAAGAAAATGGGATTTATGTTCTGGATTGTAGGTATCCTATTTATCACATTCCAATGGGGCGTATTGTTAGGGATCTCTCGGCCTGCTTCTTAACTTATCGTACATCGTGTCTCTCCTTCCAAGGTATGTGATAGATACTGTATTTTGAAATAATCCTTTGCTGATTTAAATTGTTCAAGTAATTCCATTCAGCTTATCACAGCTTAATATGATATCAGAAGCAAATGAAAATCAATTTTTGAAAATAGGAAGCTTGATGTGGACTCTTGGATCTCAAATTTGTTGCAGAGAATGAGATTGGACAAGGTGATACTGAGTCTGGATCTGGGACTGAGTTTTCTGAAAAGAAATCTAAGGATTCACATGCATAAGTCTTCCTCCATTTGGACTTGCCACATACAAAATGCAAGGAAGTCTTTGGACTTCTACTAGGAGTGCTAATCAATAACGGATTTTCAATCTGTTAAGCTCTGCCGATTCCTGGCTGAAGCAGCTAAGAGTTAGGCATCCAGATTTGAATATAATCATAGCATGTGTATCACAAATGCTATCCTTATTTCATATGATATCTCCACTGCTTTTATTATTCCTGATCATAAACCCAGCAATGGCAGGTTTTGAAATGATTAGTTGTTTTATTGGAAAAAAATTGTTGTATAACCTCATGAATTCTGTCTTTGATTTATCCTAGACATTTTTACAAAATTTATGACTTAATAATTTATTTGGGATGGTTTTGGCCTATTGTAAAATATGTTTGATCATTTGTTTTAAATAATTTTGGGTGTTATGCATTATGGATCTTTTCTATTTGGAATTCATAATAATTACAAATCTTGCTACTAATTACATATCTCTAATTGGTGTTTAATCTAGATATATATTCTTGCTTTCTTCCACTTTCCTTGTGTGTTTTACTGGATTTTTAGTTTGAACCATAATTCTGAAGGTGTTAAACCTAAAACCCAACCATATCGAATTCTGATAGTGATAAACCTACAAAACATTGCAAACTCTCACAATAGAACATTCCATATCATTAAATGATTATATTTTATATATTTGTTCTTTCAGAGTTTTGATACATTCCATATCATTAAATGATTATATTTTATATATTTGTTCTTTCAGAGTTTTGATGTAGGTTTTAGTTGTTCTTTAGCCGAAAATATTATTTACAATGTACTCTCAAATGGTCATCTTTTACATGTTTGTCGACCATTCTCTTAATAATTATCACTTGCAATATTTGTCCCTCAAAGTATATAGGTGTAGCATTTAGTTATAGAAATAGATGATTTACAATATCTTCTTTTACACATTTGTCCACTATTCACCTAATAATATCAATTATGTTAAATGATAAAATATGATAGAGCTCTTACTTGGGGAATTTCAATTGAGCACTTTTTAGAATTAACCTTTAATGTACTAAAGTTGAGTTTAGAAATCAAGAATTTTCATTGTTTGAACTTAAAAGTAATTTAATTATAGATTTGAAGATAGAGTCCATTATCACAACTTGAGATGGCTAAGCTTTTCTCTACTCTACTTGAGCTTATACATTTCAAATTTGGGAATTATTGATTGCAAATGAGTTTATTTGATATAGCAAGGCCTATATGGGTGCAAATTTCATTGAAGAAGTCTACACTAAAGACCTTAATAGATTCTGTTGTATATCTTCTTGAAGAAATCCTTGAAACCCTCTCATATATCTCCTTCTCTTTATTTCATTTTTATGTCTTTAAATTTTAATTTTAAATTCAAACATGCAATAGAGCATCAACAATGTTTGGCTATTTTTTTATCATTGTAAATTATAACCAACCTCATAGGCTAACATGAGGCTCTTAGGCTTTATTAAGTCAACTTCATGACTTCACCAAACATGTAGATATTTTGTTGTCCAAATTTAACTCCCAAGAATTTTATATTTGTTAAGTTCATGAATGCACAATATGATCTGGTTTGCAACTTATTTTTATATATTTTTGAAAGTAAGCCTACTAGGTATTTTAAGTTTTTAGTTCGGTTTATTACTAGTTAGAATAATTTCGAAACAACATTTAAAATTAATTTTGGTTATAAATGAATTATCTTAACAATTTAAGTATTAGAGTCATCTAAAATGAAAATGGAAAATAGGTAGGGTTTGAATCAATATAAATTGCATAAGTACAATTCAACATCACAATTTTATCATTTTTCATTGTCATATTCATGAAACTACCTTGGATGAAACATTTGAGATTCAAAAGGTGAAAAGGGAGATAGTGAACATACAAGTAAATATTGGTATTGAAGATAATAATAATTTATTTATAATGAACTTAGGGAGGATAATATGGGGGTGCTTAGAAAAGTACTTGTACTTGTTACTGCAAAATCTAGTGAGCCTAGTGCAAAGACGTATTAGACAACTTATCTCTTGTAACAATAAATAGATTAGCCATCATTGTCGTCTCAATGGTCTCTGTCTTTCTATTTTGTGATTGTATGTTATTCTCACGGGGAAGGTTTCCTTGGCAAAGCTTAGAGGTTAGATGACTAGGGCTTCAAGCTAAATGGCTCTCAAAGGATCTTGTAGATAAATCATCTAGAAAATTCTTCAATAAAAGAGGGCTCAAGGGTGATTGGAGTCTAATGGTTAAGGGAGAAGGTAATGACAAAGCCTTGGATAATAAGATGAGAGTTACAAATGTTCAAGCACACTTTCCAACAACAATTTTTTTCCAATAAAACAACTAATAATTCCAAAACCTGCCATTACTAGGTTTATGGTTAGGAAATAATAAAAGAAGTGGAGAGATCATATGCAATAAGGATGGCATCTGTGATACACAGACTGTGATTACAGGCAAAAATAGTATCTCCTCCAAATATGATGCTATCCAATATTTTCCAAATAGCAGTGGTTCTGCCTCCAACAGAAATCCATCCAATGGTGATCAAATTGTTTACAGAGGTGCTCTCTTTAAAACTCTATTGAAGATAGAAACTAAAAATGAAACCTAAACATCATTTCCTCTTAAGCTCTATATCAAAGAGAAGGCAAAATGACACCTGAGAAGTGCCAAAATGTATAACTTTTGTATATTACCATATCCATCTCAAACTCAAATGTGACAATCAAACTGATAATTATAAGAGCACATTAAATCTACTTCAACAATAAAAGTAAATAAGATGCAACTAAAGTCTGATTCTTAAATAATTGCCAATTTGAGATTCACGTAATAGAGCACATCAACTGTATTTCCCAAAAATAGGATAGGCACCTTAATCTCTGATGCCCCAAGTACAAAAATCATAACTCTTTAAACCATAGGATTGTGTTGCTTCCAGAACCTCCCATAAGAGGTAAGCCAAAAACATCAAGCATTGAAACCCTGAATTAATTCCCAAAAATAGGGTAGGTACCTTAATCTCTGATGCCACAAGTACAAAAATCATAACTCTTTAAACCATAGGATTGTGTTTGCTTCCAAAACCTCCCATAAGAGATAAGCCAAAAGCATCAAGCATCGAAACCTTAAATTGACTTATTCAATTGTGACACCCTGATTCCTCAGCTTGAACCTCATAACCTGCTCAAAGAATTTGTCTACAGTTTCTTGGTAGTTCTTCATTTGGGAAATTCGTATAATCAATTCTTTTAGATTTGGGCTGTGTTTGACTAAGGAAATTAATGTCATCATTTTATGTTCAACATTCAAAGGAGACCTCACTGTAATCAAAATCTTTTCCACACAAGGTATCGTGAACAAGGAGTCCAACTGCAAGATAAAAAATACAATTTTAGAAGAAAATATTAATATAAATATTTCATTAAGCTTTCTATTTTTCCAACAAAAACACTAACCAAAATATAAAATGCAAAGATAGCAACCAACATTCCAAACAATATGTTATAATTTAGAGATGAACAAGCTTACTTGTGCCAAGTTGTTTCTTTGTGACAGCCCAACAAACATGGTACCATGTACTTCAAAATTGGTTAATCTTGGATGGCTATTGAAAAAATAAAAAAAGTCCATCTCATTTACTTTGCCTGGAAAATAAAACAATTTGAAATATTACAAAAGAAAAAAAAGTGAGAAATCAAAATAAAAACACGCATTTAAAAGAAAATGAAATGAAACAAAAGAACTAAAAGAAAATATATAAGAGAATCTAAAAACATAATCTATAAACTTGCATTGTTTGCTATTGAAAGTCACATTAAGGAGTGAATTCCCTTTATACAAATCCAAGAAGCTCTTTGTACTTCAAAGGATTGAAGTTGGGGAGCAGTTATGTTGATAGAGCAATCACCTATACCATAAAAATCCAGTCTGCACGGCTCTAGAAGCTGTAAATCAATGATCACAACTTTGACACCATCACAACATAGCAAAGCTAAACACTTTAGCATTGAACATGCATGAATGATGCTAGATAAAGAAAAATCACGTGTACAAATACCAACAACTTCCATTGTATGAAGGCTCATGAAAGGGCTCCAATTTGGTGCTTGTGATAGATGAACACCCCGTAACTTGAGGCTTTTAAGATGAGACAAGGAATAAATGTAATCAACCTTAGTGGGAAAATTAGGGAAAATTAGGTTCAAGACCTTTGACTACAAGATTATCTAGTCGAAGTTCCAAGTGATTCAATGAATTGCATGTGTGACAACTAAGCTCATACGCTATTCCCAGAAAAGTGGCAATAAACAAATAGCCCTTCCAAAGACGATATTGAAAATACAATGCGACTTACAACAACATTTGACACAGTCAATCTCTTGTCACAAACACTTCTCGAAAAATAAAGGCTGCAAATGTTTCTCATTGCCTCTCTCCATTTTTTATTAA
>APFE030407948.1:2407-14664 GCA_000404065.3 Pinus taeda
CCTCCGCAACTGCGCCTTCTGTGGCGTCGTGCACTTCCACAGCTGCGCCTTCTGTGGCGCCGCGCACCTCCGCAGCTGCGCCTTCTGTGGTGCCTCCGCACTGTGCCTTCGGTGGCGCCTCTATGGCGTCTCCTGTGGCGCCTCCGCACTGCGCCTTCTGTGGCGCCTCCACACTGTGCCTTCTGTGGCGCCTCTGTGGCGTCTCCGCACTGTGCCTTCTATGGCGCCTTCGCACTGCGCCTTCTGTGGCGTCTCTGCACTGCGCCTTCTGTGGCGCCTTCGCACTGCGCCTTTTGTGGCGCCTCCGCACTGCGCCTTTTGTGGCGCCTCTATGGCGTCTCTGCACTGCGCCTTCTATGGCGCCTTCGCACTGCGCCTTCTGTGGCGCCTCCGCACTGCGCCTTCTGTGGTGCCTCTGTGGCGTCTCCACACTGCGCCTTCAGTGGTGCCTCTATGGCGTCTCCGCACTTCCGCAGCTGCAGCGCTCGAGAGATCACCCTTCACAGATTCGCTTTCCACTTCACTTTCATATAGATCGAGCTTTTGAAACAATAACCCAATATTTCAAATCTTAAGATATTCAACCCAATAGCATACACAAGCCAAATGATCTCCTTTGCTTTGTATAGGCAAGCTCTTCCTCAAATCATGGACCAATACCATGGTCCAAAACCATAATAACACAATACCATCGGCTAAATACCAAGGGTTAAACATAAGGAACCCCACGTGTGCGCGCTTTACTGCTTTGAAGTGTGTGCACTGGGGGTACGCACCTCATGAATGGGTAACCTGCGTGTCTGGACGCGGTCCCTGCATGATGTACTCGCGGGTACGCATCTTCTGAACTGTTCTCCTATGTACTTCTTAATTCTCATCATATTGAGAGCCATGCCATGGGTGTTGCCATCAAGTACAACATCTATAACCTATAACCTCACCAGAAACATAATGCCAACATTACTGAGAGGAATAAATATAAAAATAACCAGCAACAACCATAAACACATAAATGAAACTATTTATCCGGGAAAACCCCAAATCCGGGGAAAAACCCAACCTAATAAGATCTCATTAGCATTGGCCAAAACGCTGGCCAATTTGACCAAGTGAGCCTTCACCGCTCACCTCCAGGTCTTGCATTACAATGAAGTCCTTCCGGCATTTTATAAGCTCCATTACATATAATACCACGGGTAGAATACTGTGGGTGCACAATACCATGTGCCCCAAAACCATCACTATTTAACCTAGTCAACTTTGACTCTATCCCGAGTCAAGTTTACCTAACAATTCCCCCCTTAAACTTGACTTGGGGTTCCTTGACTAACTCTAGCCAAACCTGCTAAGTGAGACAATCCCGATCACTCTAGCTCTTACCCCCCTCAGAGTTTTTACCCAGGGTATTGTTAACTCGACATGCCCCCTATCACCTAGGTCTAACCCGGACTTTACCGATCGTCACCGAGGGGTACACATGCCTTACCAGGTCTTACAGTAGTATGCCCATTTACATGCAATAATTTTGACTTCAATTTTTTTCTTTTGTTTATTGTTGCTTCGATTCTGATCCATCCTTTCTCAATTTAATTTGCTCAAAAACTTCTATCAAACCGCTCCAACTGCGAGCCCGAGAACCTCTTAGATTCCAGCACCGGTGGCCTCACGTAGTAGAAAACAAATAATTTTTGAAGCCGCATGAACAATTTTCTTCTACTAACTTGCATGCAGCCCACGCCTACTCCATCTTTCAACACGGCATATAACACATAGGAAATATCCCTTATCGATTCCCTTCAAAAAGAGTTCCGATACCAATTGTTAAGAAATTTACCGCATAACATAAATAATTACTGAGAGGAATAAATATAAAAATAACCAGTAAGAACCATAAACACATAAACACAAATGTTTATCTGGGAAAACCCCAAAACCGGGGAAAAAACCAACCTAATAAGATCTCATTAGCATTGGCCAAAACCCTGGCCAATCCGACCAAGTGAGCCTTCACTGCTCACCTCCAGGTCTTGCATTACAATGAAGTCCTTCCAGCCTTTTATAAGCTCCATTACATATAATACCACGGGCAGAATACTATGGGTGCACAATACCATGTGCCCCAAAACCATCACTGTTTAACCTGGTCAACTTTGACTCTATCCTGAGTCAAGTTTACCTAACACTTAAGAATGTTATAGTTATGGATTTTAAGAAATACATTTCATTCTCATTGAAAAGTTATGCATAAATAAATTTTTACATGAGGTTAAAAAAGAGAGCCTAGACTTTAATAATTTGTAAATTTATGTAGTAGTGTTTTATACTAACTCCCCTAATTAAGGAAGTAGGTTAGTACTTAATGTATAGTGGTCATATTCATTAAATAAATCCCATTAAGTAGCTGCAATGTTCCATCAATACATAAGGATGATTCATTAGACAAGGTCCACTAGGTAGTTGACGTAGCCTTATTAGAAGATACCCACTAGCTAGTTAGGGTATAAAATAGATAGAAACTATTTATTATGGTAGAATATATGTAATTGGCTATGAAGTGATTAATATTGTATTAGAGATTTGATCAATTTGATGCTCCCCCCTTGAAGAGGAAAATAAGCATTGCTTCTAATTCAGATACCAATGAAGGTTTTTCTATTATTGTTATTTCAATACTTGGTTATGTTTTTTTTTTTGTAAGCTACGGTGGATCCTTTTTTCTATTTATAAAGCAAGTTGTACCATATACAAAATCTGGGTGGCCTCAACTTTCCCAAATGGGAAACCAAGTCTGTTGGCCACCTGAAACTATTATATGCCATCTAGTAGCAAAATTTAACAAGTCTTTCTACCCAAGCTAGATACACTTCACAACTAGAAACATAGTTTAAGGTCTGAACATATATATTAAGACAAGAAAATTAAAGGCTATCTGCTAAAAAGTCCAACAAAACCTGGAAAGTAAAATACTAGTCCTTGTTATCATCCTTCTCAGAATCCATGATGGTCGGTGCTGCAGCAGAGTCACCCGGCCTTGGAGACAACTCCATAATTCTGTTTTGGATCCTATCCAGCTTACTTTCCTGCACAAAAAGAAGAATTTGCATGTTCTTCATATCTTTTTTGAGGTTTGGCATGCCTCCGACAATTTCCGCCATCTTCCCTGCCACCTGTTCTAGAGCTCTAGCTAGTAGTCACTTCATGACCCAATATATGTGCATGGTTTGCTTAAATTGAGACATCCTGCCCCTAGTATTTCCCCCATTCTTCCATTTCTGGTTCAGAGTCTTCCTCTCTTATGTTGTCCTCCATATTCTGAATCAACTTGTGGATGTTAGCATCCGTTCCTACTTTATATGCTCTGTCTGCCTCATTGACTGCCATCTTGATGGGTTTCCTACCCTTTCTGGGCTCTGTAGTCTCTCAGGTGCTAGGTTCTTTGCTTCCTGGCTCGAGCGCCCTCGACCCCATGACCCTTGCCTCTGCCTAGGCGAGCCATCGTGTCGTTATCAAACTCCTGTTTACAGTTATCAACATAAAAAATTAGATCAAGAAAATCTTCACCCTTCCATTCCTTTAGCATCTCTTTCGTTCTAAAAATTCCCACCCAGCTCAGCACATCCCTGTCGCTTTGGAGTGTCATGGCTCGCTCCCACCACAGTCTGAGGAAAGATGCCGTGCAGTCTAACCTCCATTCCTCCCTAGAATTCCCATCCTTAGCTTCCTAGAGCCAACCCTTTATCATATATTTGCACTCCCTGGTCACGCTTATGCCCTGGCTCCTACTATGCAGCGGTTCTAGGCTATCTCTCTGCCCCTCATCCCTGTCCTCCAGCTTACCCTTTTGCAGCCCCTTCCCAAAGTGCTCTAGCTCACCACCCTCGCTCAACGTACTATAATTCTTAGTGGGAATTACAAGAAAGAAACGTGAGGAAACATACTCGAATTCAATATGCTCAGCCAAAGAAGCTCCCCACGTCTGCGCTCCCCTACTCCCGACTTCCCTGTTCCGTGATCTATTCATTCTCCCAACTCTTACCACCCTCACATATCCCTTCACACCTACCTTGCGTCCCTTCCTTCTGCTGTCACCGTTCTCGCCACCCTCTCTCCTCATAATCACCCGCCTAGTGCCACTTCTCTCGCTGGGTTGTCCCACGGTCATGCATGACGCCACCACGCCCTGCTGTACAAGCATGTGGGCAGTGGTCAGTGGTCCTGGCCATCCTCTCCCCCTATCTGTCATTATGCCTATGCTAGTCCACTTCATCAACCCGATCGGGGGTCCCGTTTTCCTGCTATATTGAGTTCGTGGCATCATGGTTATCTTGGTCTAGGATGGCCTTCAGGGGGTCTAATCGGGGGTCCTAAATTTGTAATAGCTAGATACTCCCCTGATTGCTTCTTTTCTCATTGCTTCCTCAGTTGGCTAGGAAATTTGCCGCTCTGTTACCTTCCCTTTCTACATGATTTATGATCATATATTTGAACCGCTTTATTAGGCCTCCCAGATCTTGGACCAAGCTTGCGATTCTCCAAATTTTTGCAATCTTATCCCAGGTATTTCCCTTATTTAATTTCCTCATCATTTCTATGACTAGTTGGGAGTCTCCTTCCACCTCTAGGTGGCTATATCCAAGTCTTATTGTTGTTCCCAAACCTTGTCAAACTGCCATAAGCTTTGATTCGTTATTTCTCATAACCCCTCCTTGAGCTGAGTATACCCATCTTGTTCTGCCTTGATCGTCCTGGAAGATGCCTCCAAGCCCTGCCAACCTCGGGTTACCTTTGGAGGCCCTGTCAAAATTAAGTTTAATAAAACCAGCAATAGGGCATGATAAATGGTGAGGACTTGCTCTATTTGTGTCTGAAGGTTTCCATTTTTGGGGGGCTACCATTCCTTGATCGAGGTTTAGTTTGACCAGGATCCATTCTTCATTGGGCATTGTCTTCCAGTCCTCTTGACTCCATGTTTCCACTAGAATGGTTTCTCTTATATGGTCCAGGGTTCTTCTCCACACTTGTGCTTGAGTTAGTTCTTTGTATTGAAAGATTCTACGGTTTCTTTCCTTCCATATCATCCACATATTCAAACCGACAACTAGACTCCATGCTCTGTTCACCACTGGGCTGGTGAATTGATCGTGTCCCCATTGATGGATTGTTTCTTTGATGTTCTGAGGATCTTTATTCGTCCTTCCAAAGACCCACCGTGTATCCTCTCATTGTTTATGGGCAAAATGACAAGAGTTCATAAGGTGTTCAATAGTTTCCTGGTCCTATTTACAGAGACTGCATTGGGGTGGTCCTTGAATTCCTCATTTTTATAGTTGGTCCCAAGTCAAAATTCGGCCCTTGCAAGTTAGCCAGAGGAAGTGGGCAAATTTTGGCCACCAATTTCCTTTCCAAATTTGTTTCTAGAGGGGTTTCAAGTCATCTTGTTTTGTCTCCATGGTAAGGTTATAGGCTTCCTTGATCATGAATGTTCCTTTCGTTGAATGTCCCCATCTCAGTATATCTAAGCCTGTTTTAATAACTATTTTCCTTGTTTTCATTTATTTCATATACAGCTCCCTTTGTTCCCCATCTATCATTTGGTTCCATTCTTCCGGGTTTTTCCATATTCTCCAATACTCCTCCATGTGTTCTTCTTTCCAGAACTCTCTTACATAATTTAAACCCACCTCTTTTGACATCTAAAAGGTGTTTCCTAGACCTGTATTCCATTCATTTTCTCCCTCTGTTGCTAGGCTTCTTCCAAAATTTAGTTGATATTCCATCCCTTATTTCCTAGAAGGCATGCTTGGATATTATGTCTCTGTTCTGACTAGCCAGGTTCCAAATCATGGAGCCCCTTGGAATTTCCCTGTGTCTTAAGATATCTACTGTGTTTACTGGCATGTTGTATTTCTTCATCCAGATTCTTTTCCATAGGTCATCCCCTCCCGCCATCCATCTCCACCAGAGCTTTTCCCCCATTATTTGGTTCACAGTGTAGGGATCCCTTAAGCCTAATCCCCCTTCATCTTTACTCTTGGTCAGACCTTGTCAGGATATTAAAGCCCATTTCTTCTGTTGCTTCGGACCTCCCCAGAGGAATTTTTTGAAAATCTCCACCATTTTGGAACATGCTCCTTTAGGGTTGCCATTGCCGAGAGCTGGTAAATTGGTATGGCTTTTAATACAGCCTTGAGCAAGACTACCCTTCCTGCTAGATTTAGGGTTCTGAAATACCAGTTTGCCAGTCTTCCAGTGATTTTCTTGATGGTTTGTTGCCAATTAGCCATCTTTAGAGGATTTAGAGCTAGCGGGGTGCCTAGATATTTGGTGGGGAGGTCTCCAGATCTAAATCCTAGGATTCTTGTCAGATAAGTTTTCACATTTCCAGTTGTGTTAAAGAAGTAGGTGCAAGATTTCTCCCTGTTGATTTGAGTACCCGATGCTTCCATGAAGAGATCCAGGATACCTTTCATTTTTTTTACTTCCCTAAGAGATACTGCGTAGAACAACATGATGTCGTCTACAAATTGTTGGTGGGTGATCATTAGATCATTCCCCCAAATCCGGAGCCCTTTGATTTTTCCCTCTTCCAATTCCTTTTTAATATATCTCCCTAGCCCTTCTGCCACAATGATAAAAAGGAAGGGAGATAAGGGATCCCCCTACCTCAAGCCTCTAGAGGCATTAAAGGTGGTAATTAGCGTTCCATTTAAGAGAATGGAGAGAATCGGGGTGGAGATCATATCCGATACCCAAGCGATCCATCTGTTACAAAAACCAAAGGCATATAGCACTGATTTAAGGTATTCCCAATTCAGATGATCATAGGCCTTAGAAAGGTCCAGTTTGATCACCGTCCCTGCTTCTTTTTTGGACACTAAAGAGTGCACCACTTCTTATGACGTTATCAAACCATCAATAATTTGACACCCTTCCACAAATCTTGTTTGCTCAGGAGAAATAATACTGGAAAGAATGGGCTTAAGTCTTTTGGCCAAAAGGGTTGCAATAATTTTATAGATCACTTTACAGAGGGCAATAGGTCTAAAACCTCAGGGATCTTCAAATTTAGTAGTTTTAGGAATAAGAGACAAAAGAGTAGCGTTTAAGCCAAGACATACTTTTTGGTTTCTTCATGATTCTTCGACCACATCCAGAATGTCTTGCCCATGAATTTCCAACCTGCTTGACAGAATTCTGTTGTGAAATCATCAGGTCCTGGGGCTTTATTCTTCTTCATCCCTTTCACAATCTCTTCGACTTCCTCCAGGGTAGCTGCCCTCATTAGAGCAAGGTTTTGATCTCTGGTGATCAAGCTTGGAATCTCGTTGCAGACTCTCCTTATAGCTGCTTGTCGTTCCTCTTGGGGTTCGGTAAGGAGGTCTTTAAAGTGGTTGACCAGGGTATGTTCCATATCTTCATGCTGATTTAGGTGAGTTCCTTCTGCATTCTTTATAGAGAATATTCTATTTCTCTGTCTCTGCTGGATCATAGCCCGATGGAAGAACTTTGTATTCATTTCTTCCTCTTTTAACCAATTTACTCTTGATTTTTGTCTCCATAGAATCTCTTCTTGTATCCTTCTTTCTTCAATTTGGCTAATCAAGACCCCTTCCTCTCTAGCTAGTTCTTCGCTCCTTCTTGCTGTTATGATTTCTTGTTGAATTCTCATTATTCTCTGGGCTGATTGCTGCTGATATTTGAAGATATTCCAAAATTCCTCTTTGTTCCATTTCTTAATGTTCGCATTTATTTCTTTTAATTTCAATTGGAAGGTTTGCATTTTTCTTCTCCCCCTCTGCTAACTTTGTCTCCACCATTCCTATACTTTCGTCATGAACTTCTGATCTCTGGGCCAGAAGGCCTCAAACCTAAAAGGTCACTTTTTGGGGCTAGATTTGAGGTCAATTTCAAGTTTGATCGGCCAGTGGTCGGAACCCATTCCCAGGAGGATCATGGCTTCTATGAAAATGTCCTGGTTTATTACTTGTTCAGATATAAGAAATCTATCTAACTGCGAGGCAATTTGGTGGGTTCCTCCTCTTCTGTTGTTCCATGTGTGAGTCCCATTTATCATTGGGATGTCCACCAACCTTTGATCATTGATCATATCCCCGAAGGCTTCCATATCCATGTCTGACCTTCTGAGACCTCCTCTTTTTTCACTCAGTGATGTGATCATGTTGAAGTCTCCTCCTACAATCCATGGGTTGTCTGGGAAAAGACTCCAGGTTTTTTCCAAGTTTTGGAGGAAAATCCTGGGCTCCCCGGGTATAGGTGGCCCATACACTCCTATGATGAGAACCCATTCCTGGGATCCAATGTTCCTTAATTTCCCTGATAGAATTCTTGGTAAACTTACCCAATCTTCAAATTGAACCTCCTCGGGGTTCCAGAGTATTGCCAAGCCCCCAACACTTCCTGTGGCATCCTGGGCCATTATTTTGTAATGCGGTTTAAATTTTCCCATGATTTCTTTCAGTTTATTTTCATTGATCTTCGTTTCTTGGATTATCATTATATTAGTGTTATCCTTCCTAAGTATCTCCTTTAGGTATCTCTGTTTCCCTTTACTATTCAACCCTCTAATATTCCAATACCTGGTTATGTTTTATTTGTTTTTAGAAATGACATTTATTCAAATTTCCTCCAAGCTTTCTATTTCAACTATCAAATTACACCATAAGTAGTATCAAATCACTTTCATGTGTTGGCATGTACCCAATTTCTAGAATATATCTATATATTATTTTTTTTTTTTTGTAATATTGGAGATGTGATTTGACATCTTTTTTTTTTTGCCCAAATTAAAAAATCAATTATATTCAAGATATTTCAATATGCATGTTCTTTTACCAAAAATATACTTCCTTTGATTCAATATCATACCTTACCTAAAACGATACCACCTATCAACATAGATGTAAACATTACATTTCACTCACAATCATTACAACAAAAAACTGACTATACAATCCCCTCATTCCATGTTTTACATCAAAACAAAACAAACATCCTAAGAAAAAAATCATGGCTTCCACTCCCCCTTGTCTATGAAGTCATAGAAGCTCATTTCCCCCATGAGAAGAGATAGGGATTACTTAGATATCTCATTGACTTTACTATTCAACTCCCAAAGAATGTGGCTAAAAGAGAGCCATTCAAAGGATTAAAAAGTATGCTTTAAATCCTAAAGAAAAATTTCCAGCCTCACATTAAAAACCAAAGCCTTTTTCCTTGCCCAATCAATTATCGGCTTTGAATCTCCTAGGATGTGGATTTTATTTACATATTTTTTGTTAGCCACCTCTAATAGGGTCCACAGTGCGATAAAATCATCTATAATATTCATTAATCTCCTAGGATCATATCTAACATGAAGATAATGAGTGTGTTTTAGGAAAAGAACAACCCCAACCCTACTTACAAAGGGGTGGACTAGACAAGCCCCATCGAAAACCCCCCAAGGAATCACAAAATTGAGATCTAGCATGATTAACATCCTTAGGTTTTTAAATTTCAACTCCAACATTATTTCTTTATACAATTTAAGAATGAAACCAACTGTGATTTTTGAAGGAATCTCCTTAGCATTAAAGATGTTTGAATTATGTGCCCACCATAGTTTGTATACCAAAAAACAAGGCATCCTTGCAAATTCTTTCACTGCTTTACTAGCCAACCAGTCTTTAAGACAATCATCTAAATTAGATTTGTTCCATCTAGGCTTTGACTTTAACTTAGTTTGTACTATCTTCAGAATCTACACTTCATAAAAACATTCAATTAAAATATGTTATATTTTTTCCTCCTAATCTTTACATCAAGTACTTCTATTGGGTCCAACCTAGCCTCTTTTGACCCCATTTTCCCATGTTAAAAAAGTATTATTTAAAAGCGACCAAAGAGTGATATTTCTCTCTAAAGGTGCATTAATATTCTATATGACACTTCAGCACCACTTTCTGGAGCTCGCAAATTGAGATTCAAAACATACTTAATATCCTAGTTTGGCTATGAAGTCTTCAATTTGAGGATTATTTGACCAACACAAAGAATCCAAATCATCATCCTATAAGTGAATATAAGTGGCTACTAAAAGGCCAACATATCAATCCCTCTTCAGCATCAAATCCTAATAGCCTAAAAACGGCTACATATTTCCATCTCAAATGACCTCTCAATTGTGGATACTGAACCTTTGAATCATGAAAAGAGTAAATGTTGGCCTAAAAAACAGTCTAAATAAGGGAGTCAGAAAAATAAAAACATTTCCTATCCCCATCCAATGATCTTCACTGATGCACACCCATTTTCTATTATCCTCTAAATTTCCCATCCCCCAACCATAGGAAAAGAAAATACCAATGCTTTCCATACAATAGACCCCTTAGCTAATTTTCTTGGATATCTAAACCATTCTTATAAATACATATCTATGAATACTTTGATTGCCTAAATCTTCCCAAATGGAGTTGCTATGAGAAAGCCGCCAAAGACTCTTTCCCACAAGGTCTTGCACCAAAAAATATATATACTTTATCCCCCAACCACCAAGGTCCTTGGGAGACACTACTCTGGACCATTTCACCAAAGTGATGTCACCCAATTTACATGTGACACCCCCTTTTCATTTCCCAAAAAATTGTGATGTAATTAAATACTTGTAATGTTGGGTTACTGGAATTTATTTTATGTACTAAAATTTATTATGTGATGTACTATTATATCTTAGTAATAAAATTAATAGAGTTGAAGGAAGGGAGTAGCCAACATATCATGATGCCTTGGGGAGGGGGATCTTTCACTTATAAATTCAATTTGGAAAGAGAAATGGTGGAAAAACCCAGAGAGGTTTAGACCTTATGACTGGTTAAGAGCTATGAGTTCAACCTATGTGACATGACTGAGTTTTTCTTGTGTGAAGGAGAGTGACCTTCACTTTTTGTGTTAAATCTAGTTTGAAAATTGTGTGTTAAATCCCTAAGTTTATATTTCCCTTAAGGAATCAAGATTTTGTATGGGGGTGACCAACTGTGAGAAAAATTACAATATAGTTGAGCCTAAGATGGGGTGAAACGTGGCTCACCCTACTTCAGTTCCAGTGTTTTCTAGTTACCACACACACACATATATATGTTTCTGTGTTATTGATATTTTTTGCATGAATTATTGTTTGTGATATATTATTTTATTTATGATCATTTGTGTTGGTTATGATAGTAAATTCTGGAGCAGTGGGTTTGAATTCACTTGGTTGTGGACTTTTAATTGAATTGGGATGTGTAGGAAATGCATGGAAATTTTGGGTAATTGCATTCCTTGCATGTTAATTTGCATGGATTCCCTCTTAATTTCATATTTCATTTTCTTTAATTTATTCTATAGGCTATAATTTATTTCATGGAGTTTAACGGTGGAAGCCCAAAATGTGATTTATGGGGTAAATATGTGATCTTGGAATTTTCGCTATAATTTTTCTTCTAAGAGGTTCCTGAGGGTGAAACTAGAACCATAGTGAGGGGGAATCCCATTAATCATGTGGTTCAATTTTTAGATATTGATTTTCTATATTTTCATATTTATGCTCTAGGAAAGTCGAGCTTCTTAAATCCTCCTGAAATAAGGTGAATTTATAATTTCTGCTATAACTTTTCTTTAGAGTGGGTTCAAAGGATAAAACTGGGAACATACTTAGACAAAATCCTAAGGGAAATCTGGTAGAGATTTTATATCTTGGTTCACTATATTTTTGGAGATATTCCTTGAGGAAGTTGGGTCTCTTGAGTGCTCCTAAAACTAGACCCCATAACACGTTTGTTACATCCACTACATTGACTATTATATTGTTATGGACCAGCTCACAAAAAGATAGAAAATATAGATCAACGACTTCAAAATCAGCCTCTTTGAGGGAGAAACCTCCTTTACATTACACAAATGAACAATTCTTGGATGATGCAAATGATTGAACCTCGTTTCCATATATATGAGTCTAAGGGGTCACAATATAATCAAAGACGACATAACAATAATAATATAAGGGCACAACAATAATAATAGTGGGCTTCTATGGGGCATACTAATAATAATATGGGGACAATATCGGCACAATAATAACAATAAGGGCTACAATGGCAATAACAATGGGGGAATCACTAGTATTATAGGGACCTCACATGCCCCTCTCCTTCAAAAAAGTGTTGTCCTCAATGTTTGAGTAGTTCTGGATGCTTCTATATAAAATTCTCATCCTCCCA
>APFE030407948.1:16408-41846 GCA_000404065.3 Pinus taeda
TTTGTTCTAAAAAGTATTTAAGACTATCATGATCTGTTTTTACCTTGAAGTGTCTTCCCATTAGGTAGGATCATCATTTCTTAAGTGCATGTAGTATTGCCAACATTTCCTTCTCATAAATAGCTTTGTGTAAATACTTACATTTGATTGGATGACTTTCGAAAGCAATGGGTCTTTCTTCTTGCACTAAAACAACACCAATTCCATTTACTGGGGCATCACATTCCACAATAAAGGTTTTTGTGAATTCAGGCGTAGCTAAGACTGGTGCTTGGCACATTTCCTCTTTAAGATGTTCAAAGGCCTTTGTTGCTTCTGGAGTCCATGTAAATGCATCCTTCTTCAATAATGTTGTTAGAGGTGCTACTATTCTCCCATAATTCTTAACAAACTTGCGATAATACCCTGTCAACCCGAGAAATTGTCACAGACGCTTTATGGATGTGGGGATTTTCCATTCCTTGATGGCTTTAATTTTTCTAGGGTCTACTTGAACACCTTCATGAGACAAAATATGACCCAGATATTCCACCTCTTGAACTCCAAAGAAACATTTGGAGCTTTTTTCATATAATTGTTTCTCCTCCAATAGTTTGAGCACCCTATCAACATGTTGAACATGATCCTTCCAAGACTTCCAATAGATTAGTATATCATCAAAAAATACTAACACAAATTTTCTAAGGAAGGGTTTGAAAATGGAATTCATCAAATCTTGAAATGTAGAAGGTTCATTAGTAAGGCCAAAAGGCATGACCAAAAATTCATAATAACCCTCTTGAGTTCTAAATGTTGTATTTGGAATGCCTCTAGTGTTCATTCTGATTTGCTGATATCCTGAACGAAGATCCAACTTGGTGAAGTAAATTGATCCATGCAATTCCTTCAATAATTCATCAATGACATGAATGGGAAATTTATATTTAATAGTGAGCTTGTTGAGCTCCCTATAATCTGGACACATGTGCCATGATTCATCCTTCTTGTGCACCAATACTATTGGAGCAGAGAAAGAACTTTGACTAGTTTGAATTATACTAGCCTCTAACATTTCTGCAACCATACATTCAATTTCACTCTTTTGGGCATAAGGATATCTGTAAGGCCTGATGTTTGGAGGAACACTTCTTGGAATAAAATGAATAGCATGATAATGATCATGAATAGGTGGGAGGCGTTTGGGAGTCTCCAATACATTGGAATGGTTGTCCAAGACTTTTTGGAGATCTCGAGAAATAGATGATTTCGATGTGGGAACCTCTAGTGAACATAATTGTGAAATCATGCTTCGTTGTTATTTCTTTAGAAGCTTTGTCATTCTGTTAGAGCTGATTATATTTCTCAATTTCCTTGCGATACCCCTTAATTCAACTTCCTTTCCTTTCAAACAAAATTTCATGAAAAGTTCTTGACAATTAAAAGCTATTTTACCCAAGGATTGTAGCCATTGGACTCCTAGTACAACATAAGCACCACCCATTGGAATGGAACGCATTGGCCTATTCAATACATATTCTCCCATGGATAGCTTGATATTATGGAACTTTCCAGAGCAATTTATGGTTCCTCCACTTGCAACCATCACTTGACACTCTGGTGCTGGATATAGGAAGCAATTCAATTCCTTGGCTATGTTATAATAAATAAAATTATGGGTATTGCCCGAATCAATCAACACTATTACTTTTTTGTTCTTGATATGTCCTTCTATCTTGATAGTATGAGGAGTGTTAATTCTAGCCAATGCATTACAAGATATGGTCGGATTCATTTCTTCTTTCTCTAGGGTTTGTTCCTAGTGTATATCCTCTTCTTTTAATGTTTCTTGTTCCTTTTCTTCCTCCTATTCACAATCTATGTAAAATAATTTCTTCTCAACACACTTATGACCCTTAGTGTATTTTCTATCACAATTGTAACAAAGTCCTTTTGCTCTTTTTTCTTCCAATTGTTGTGGTGTAAACCTTGTAGGTTGTGGAAGGCTAGGGGAAACAACACTCCGATATTTATAGTTGTGAGTGGTAGGCTTCATGGTTGCCATAATTTTGATTTCCATTTTTCTTGCCAACCTGAATTCTTTCTCCAATGAGTCAGGTTCCCAAAGGCGAACCTCATTTTGGATGTTATCCTTTAAAGTCCTTATGAACACATCAATCCTATGCTCCTCTTGAATATATTTTACCCTTGTATTCAATTTTTGGAAGTCCTCAATGTGATCGATCATTGAGCCCTTTTGTTTGAGATTTATAAATTGGCTAAAAAAGGTGTTGCTTTTTGTATTCTCATAATGTGCTATCATTTCTTCCGTAAAAATTTCCCAAGTGACAATTTGTTTATGAGAGCAAAGCCATTGATACCATAAAAATCGATTTGGTTTCAAATATAAAGTTTCAATGTGTACCTTTTGTGTGTTTTGCACATTATGGAGATCGAAATATTGCTCCATCTGTAGTATCCATGTTACGGGATCATTGCCATCAAACTTCCTCATATCGATATTTGGAGCATGGTGGGTCTTAAATCCAATTTTAGAGTCTATGAAATCATGATTAACATTTATTTTTTTCTCATCATGAGTTTCCTTTACTACCTTTTCACCATTAGTAAACATTTCGTTTAGAAACTTTGTCAAATCTGTCTTTAGATCTTCCATTTTTCCTTCCATATTGACTTCCACGTCATTCATCTTAGCTTCCACGTCATTCATCTTAGCTTCCATGCCTTTCTTTAAACCATCCATCCTATCTTCCATGCCATCCATCTTAGCTTCCATGCCTTTCTTTAAACCATCCATCTTAGCTTCTATTACTTTTTGTGAGAGTGAATTTTGTTGCAATTGGTCTCGTAATTTTGATATATCATGTTGCATTTCTTCCTCTTCTTCATGAGTCATGCTAGAGATTTTAGGTTGCTTACTAGGTGTTTCCATTTTATTTTTTCGGGGCATCAATTAATGATAATTATGCTTCACTATGCCCTTTGAATTCCTTCAAACTAATTTTTCATACCAAACTTATGCAAAGTTTAAAACAAAACTACACACCTTTTTTCACTTTGTAGGAGATCGATATATTGAATCTAATGTATCTCTGAAATTTCGGATCTCCAAGGTCTGAAATTACGAAATGTGGTAGCCCTCTGAGTCTTCTCTCCAATGCCACCAGTCTGATCAAAATTGGATTCTCCAAGAAAGAGTTATGCCCAATCTCCAAAGATGACTTAATTATACACTTTTTCAGTTGAGCAAAATTGTACGAAGTTCCACGCGTCACTGTTTCAACCTTTGGACCTGAAAATTATGCACAAAAAATTGAAATCTGTCCTCTTTTTGTAACTCACAAAATTTCAATCTGATACTCAGAGAGAAATAAATAAAAATTTCCCCAAGGTCATATGTTTGGGATGTAATTCAGGAGCCTGCAAAACCCTAACTTTCTTAGATCATATCTATGAAAATGTAGTGCGAAAAGATTTGAAATTAGGACCCAAGGATCATCGAGATTTCGGCTCAAATGGGTTTTTTTTAGATTCTGAAACATCTTAGAAAAAATTTATAGTGAAAATTCCATGATGGCCTGTTTGGAGAAGATAAACCCTAGAATCCAAAGCTTTGATACCAAATGTTATGAACCAGCTCACAAAAAGATAGAAAAGATAGATCAATGACTTCAAAATCAGCCTATTAGAGGGGGAAACCTCCTTTAAATTACACAAATGAACAATTCTTGGATGATACAAATGAATAAACCTCCTTTCTATATATATGAGTCTAAGAAGTCACAATATAATCAAAGCCAACATAAAAATAATAATATAAGGGCACAACAATAACAATAGTGAGCTTCTGTGGGGCACACTAATAACAATATGGGGATAATAGGGGCATAATAATAACAATAAGGGCTACAATGACACTAGTGATGGAGGAATCACTAGTATTATAAGGACCTAACATATACTTGTAAACATTTTATATAATTGTGCATCCTGTGTGGTAATTGCTACTGACATAACCTTTGTTTAAGCATGATGGAATTATTAATTTTGAAATTCATTAATGTTCTGATTAAGCTTGTTGGAATTGTATAAATGATTTATTTTAATGTTGAGAATTATTAATTATATTTTTTATTCAAATTAAACCTACTAGAGAAAAGGGATGATGGGCCAAAGTCAAAGGGAGGAAATTCTAAATTTACCTACCATCTTGGGAAACCATACCACAACCAATTGAATTTAATGCTAGACCCTTTACAGCTAAGAAAAGTTTCTCCCTATTTTAGCTTAAGTCCATAATAAATGTTATTGGGCCGATTTTTAGAGCTGGTAGTTGGGCTTATTTTTAAAGATGGGATACCCATCAAATGTTTGGAAGGTGAAGGGGAAAATTAGTTGGGAAGTGCCATCATGACCTCCCCTTTTCATGAGATAAAGAGATAACAAGCAAGGGAAGCATCATGGGGGAAAATTGGTGCCCTCTAGGCCTTACCAATAGACGTAGTCATGTGTCCATAAATATGTTGGCCCAATTTAGACAAGAGGTCTGAATTTAGTCCTGGAGAATCTGTGTTAGAATTTTAGGACCAACATGGGTGTGATATCATAGGGAGCACTTTGACTTGCGATGGACCATTGATCAATTCTTGTTTTTTATCTGGTGTCACTAGTTTGAGCACTAAGAGATTGAATTGAAAGAGTTGGGTTCTTACTAAGGCTATGAAAACATTAGTGCTTGTTGCAACTTTGAAACCTCCACCGCTTACCTCTTGTTGTGAAACCACCCATACATCGAACCATTATGTGCTTGTGGTTGGATGTGAAACCATTGGTGCTTGTTACATCTGTGAAACCACTAGTGCTTGCCAAGTTGTTGTTAAACCACCGACAAAGTGATATCAATCTCCCAGTCCAATTGATGTGCTACCCCTGTAAAATTATTTCCTCATACTCTAGATTTGTCTTAGTAGTGGTTAGCTATGAGACGAATCTCAGTGTAACTAACCTATGGATGGGAGGAGAAATGAAGTCTCTTCTATAGTCACTAGCAAAAATCAGTTCAATCAAATAAGTAAAATTGTCTAATCTTGTTGTTTATGAATGTTGAGCTCTTATGTATATTCCTTTGCGTGAATTAAGCCTAAATTCTTAACATCTCTATCTATATACATGAAGAATAACTGGCTAAGAAATTTATGGATATTTGAATGTATATGTTTATGGTTATTTGACTGTATATAGTTATGGTTAACTGACTGTATGTGTTTATGATTACTTTACTGTACATAAAATATGCCCCCGAGTTTCATGAATACAATTTGAATTATATGTGGAATAGATGCTAAGACTGCATCGTCCATTTTTTTTATGTTTGGGCTAAAGAACATGTATTTTATTTATGAATTGGTTGGATGTCCTAGAATTTATATTTTTTTTTTATGAAATGGTTGGATATGTTATATGATTAATAATATAATGTAGAAGACAAATTGTATATGTTCAAACCTTATCTTATTGCCTAATTATTATAAATTACAAGCTTAGCCTATGGTAGCCCTTCCTTGGCCATGTCGCTATGAATTTCAAATTAAATGGTACTACACATTTCTTTCTTCAATAAAAAAATTGAGTGGCTTGTATAAGTAACCATTGTGACCAAGTTTGGCTTGTATAAGTTTGACAACTCGGTAATGTGTGAATATATGGGTGATAGTAATTTCCCAAACATCACTGTTGAGTCCATAAAAGGGGCACAATTCCAACTAATTCTCAAAACACACACACACACACACACACACACACACACAGTATATATTATATATATATATATATATATATATATTATATATTATATATATATATATATATTATATATATCAACTATTCATGAATTCCAAAACCAATAGTGCGTGAATATATGGGTGATAATAATTGCCCAAACAACAATGTTGAGGCCAAAAAATGGGAACGACCCCAACTAATTTTCACAAGATACACAAACACACATGTAGTTCATGAATGCCAAACTTGGTCACAATGGTTACTTATACAAGCCACTCAATTTTTTTATTGAAGAAAGAAATGTGTAGTACCAGTTAATTTGAAATTCATAGCGACATGGCCAAGGAAGGGCTACTATAGGCTAAGCTTGTAATTTATAATAATTAGGCAATAAGATAAGGTTTGAACATATACAATTTGTCTTTTACATTATATTATTAATCATATAACATATCCAACCATTTCATAAAAAAAAATATAAATTCTAGGACATCCAACCAATTCATAAATAAAATACATGTTCTTTAGCCCAAACATAAAAAAAATGGATGATGCAGTCTTAGCATCTATTCCACATATAATTCAAATTGTATTCATGAAACTCGGGGGCATATTTTATGTACAGTAAAGTAATCATAAACACAGACAGTCAGTTAACCATAAATATATACAGTCAAATAACCATAAACATATACATTCAAATATCCATAAATTTCTTAGCCAGTTATTCATCATGTATATAGATAGAGATGTTAAGAATTTAGGCTTAATTCACACAAAGGAATATACATAAGAGCTCAACATTCATAAACAACAAGATTAGACCATTTTACTTATTTGATTGAACTGATTTTTGCTAGTGACTATAGAAGGGACTTTTGTTCTCCTCCCAACCATAGGTTAGTTACACTGAGATTCGTCTCGTAGCTAACCACTACTAAGATGAATCTAGAGTATGAGGAAATAATTTTATAGGGGTAGCACATCAATTGGACTGGGAGATTGATATCACTTTGTCGGTGGTTTAACAACAACTTGGCAAGCACTAGTGGTTTCACAGTTGTAACAAGCACCAATGGTTTCACATCCAACCGCAAGCACATAATGGTTCGATGTATGGGTGGTTTCACAACAAGAGGTAAGCAGTGGTGGTTTCAAAGTTGCAACAAGCACTAATGTTTTCATAGCCTTAGTAAGAACCCAACTCTTTCAATTCAATCTCTTAGTGCTCAAACTAGTGACACTAGATAAAAAACAAGAATTGATCAGTGGTCCATCGCAAGTCAAAGTGCTCCCTATGATATCACACCCATGTTGGTCCTAAAATTCTAACACAGATTCTCCAGGGCTAAATTCAGACCCCTTGTCTAAATTGGGCCAACATATTTATGGACACATGACTACGTTTACTGGTAAGGCCTAGAGGGCACCAATTTTCCCCCATGATGCTTCCCTTGCTTGTTATCTCTTTATCTCATGAAAAGGGGAGGTCATGATGGCACTTCCCAACAAATTTTCCCCTTCACCTTCCAAACATTCGATGGGTCTCCCATCTTTAAAAATAAGCCCAACTACCAGCTCTAAAAATCGGCCCAATAACATTTATTATGGACTTAAGCTAAAATAGGGAGAAACTTTTCTTAGCTGTAAAGGGTCTAGCATTAAATTCAATTGGTTGTGGTATGGTTTCCCAAGATGGTAGGTAAATTTAGAATTTCCTCCCTTTGACTTTGGCCCATCATCCCTTCTCTCTAGTAGGTTTAATTTGAATAAAAAATATAATTAATAATTCTCAACATTAAAATAAATCATTTATACAATTCCAACAAGCTTAATCAGAACATTAATGAATTTCAAAATTAATAATTCCATCATGCTTAAACAAAGGTTATGTCAGTAGCAATTACCACACAGGATGCACAATTATATAAAATGTTTACAAGTATATGTTAGGTCCTTATAATACTAGTGATTCCTCCATCACTAGTGTCATTGTAGCCCTTATTGTTATTATTATGCCCCTATTATCCCCATATTGTTATTAGTATGCCCCACAGAAGCTCACTATTGTTATTGTTGTGCCCTTATATTATTATTTTTATGTTGGCTTTGATTATATTGTGACTTCTTAGACTCATATATATAGAAAGGAGGTTTATTCATTTGTATCATCCAAGAATTGTTCATTTGTGTAATTTAAAGGAGGTTTCCCCCTCTAATAGGCTGATTTTGAAGTCATTGATCTATCTTTTCTATCTTTTTGTGAGCTGGTTCATAACATTTGGTATCAAAGCTTTGGATTCTAGGGTTTATCTTCTCCAAACAGGCCATCATGGAATTTTCACTATAAATTTTTTCTAAGATGTTTCAGAATTTACCAATGTGGACTTGGGTGGGCTCCATTGCACATAGGGTTTGCATAAGAATACCTTTTACACAATACCTACCTCATCATGCGGGTAAATTAACGCGTCACTTATTGATACAATGTTCTCATAGATTGACATGGCATCGACAAAGGGACCTGACATGAAGCCATGTGGGTACCACGTGGCACCTCGAGGATGATGTTGCCATCATTAATAGGCCAAAAGCATTTTGTGCATAATTTTTAATCTATGACTCATATCGAGGAAACATTTATATCACTGTAAAACTCTCATCGAGTTGGATGTGATGGTGATAACAACTTATAATTCTAATTTTTTTAGAAAGGAGCATTTTTGTAACCCCATTTTCATCACAGAAAAGGACGGTTGGGTTAAGATGACAATAAAACCTTCCACAACCTGAAATAATACAAGGGGGTGGGAGGGAGTGTTACAAATAGGTATTAGAGCTTAGATTCAACACTTGGACTAAATGGGCCTTGAAATATAAAATTTACAACCCTGATATAAGGTAATCAGATTGAAGTCTGAGTAGTAGACCTAAAGAAATTCGCAGATAAAATTTAATTGACATTTTAGAAATTGCAAGAGAAAACCTTCATTGGATTTATATTGTGTTGTCACTGTGACAACACCCTACAAAATTTTGCCTACACTAGAATTTTTGAGGTTACTGTGGATCTCATGATCGATCATTTCACTTCTGGGTCAGTTGATGTTTTTGAGCTTCCTTCTTGGATTGGAAGTGTCGAAGTTACTTGCTCACACATGCTCAATCCACAAAAAGTTCATGAGTGCATTGTTTTACGCAATATTGAACAAGCATAACATGGTCCATCAAGATTGTGCATGTGTGATGTCGAATCCATGTTGACAGTCCACACACTAACATCGACAGTCTCTCACTTCTAGTTGCATTTGTACTTGTATTTCAGTGAGTTTTGCAGATTGTCACTTTCACGCACCTTTGTTTTTGCGAGTGTCATTTCCATGTTCTCGGTTGTCGCTTTTGCTTACTTTCACTCTAATTAGTGTCATTTTCATGTTATCTTTTCTCCGACATGTGATGCATTCATTATCGTTTGCATATCGAAAGTGTCATTCGTGCTTTAGCACTTGTCATCTTCTAGCATGTTAAGTGTTGCACACTGTACATAAGCTTGTTTTGGTGGTTTCAAGAGGTTCTCCTTGTGTAAATGTGTCGATCTTACCATGTAAATCTCTGTCACAATCATTTCCAAATTTTTAAGCACTGCACACAAGTGTTGTCATGATTGCCACAAAGTGTATCTTTAGTGTGGCACTTGTCATAAGTTGTCGTAAAGGTTGTGGCATTGAGGGAAGTATGTCGTTAATGTGTTCTGGAAGATATATGTTGTGTGGTAAAGCACTCTAAGTGTGTGGTCATAGTCAATTCCTATCACTATTCACATATGTTTCACTGATTCCATGCTTAGCCAAATTTCAGAAAATTCCCAGCATCTTAGCCCTATCTAACCTTCCTGAACTGTGCATTACACAGTCCCAACCTTCAAGTTGTAACCCTACATCTTGACACTATGCAATGTATAGTTCCTTCCTTCTAGGACTGCACATTGTGCAATTTTAGTGCTCAAGCTGAAGCCTTGGCCTCCAATATTGTCAATTAAGCCCTCCATTTTGGCCCCAACTAAACATTGTGCAGTGTTTAAGGTCAAAACCAAACCCTAAGATCTTGAATTGCATAAGCACCAGGTCTGATCTACCTCCTAGAATTGCATATTTTACAAAAACACTGAAAAACCCTGTAGCCTAACTCACTAAGCCTCAAAATTGTGTAATATACCTACACAGTCCAACCTAAAATGCACATTCCACAGTATTAAGGCTTAAGCCTCATCCCTGAGATCTTGAATTGTGCAATTTCACAATCTACTAGGCTCCTTTGTCTTCCAAAACTGTGCAATGGTCAAAATGAGTGTTCAAGCCCTTAGCCTGCTTCCTTGAGCTCCCGAATTGTGCAATATTTTTTCTCATTCCAAGCCTAAACTGTGCATTGTGCAATATCAAGGCTCAAGCCTGACCCTTGACTTCCTGATATGCATAACTTAACTACCACTAAGCCTCTCCCACGGCCTACCATTCAGTTTGGCTCAGTCATTGGATGATCATGCAACATCTTAGACTAAGGGTTTATTAGACAGATGTCATCTTGTCATGAGTGGATTTTAGATGCAAGAAATCTATCATGCTATGGAAATACAATGAAGAAGGAGATGGAGAAGGATTGCATGCTATAATACACCTAAGGCGTTGAGGAGATATGATGATCATAAGATAAGAAGATGAAGGAACACTAGATTACAACAAAAGATAAAATATCAGGACCACATGAAGACTCCATCTGTCTCAACCCCCTTTAGAGGGTAGATATGGAGAACAAAGCATAATATCTCTCATGAAGATGAAGCATTGGATGCATCTCTTATTGAAGACAGAAATAAAAAAGCAACAATAAGGAAAACTTGGCACTGCCACACCATCATGCAGTCCATGTCATCAATGCCATGTCTTGTCATGAGTCATCACATGCCACATCATTTTTGGATTATGTAATTCTATATTGGAAAATGTAATGTGAAGTGGAAGTCCAAGAGTCATCTATGTAATGTGAAGAGTCATGTAGGAAGACGAAAAGTCATGAGAAGTCAAACAACCATGAGGGTAGTCCAAGAGTCATAAAGGAGGTGAAGGATCACCCCATTTGTTCTATATACACCCACATTGTTCATGCAAAGGAATTTTCACCTTGAATCCTCTGGCAAGGCATTAGAGAGATAAGCTAGTTCTTTTGGGGAGAAAGGGGTGGCCCCAACACTCCATTATTGGGGTTAGTGGTGTTCATTTTGTACATGTGTCTTGTGACTTTTACTTAATATTTGAAGCCTAATGGCCAACACATTTTCATTCATGGTTTGTGAATATTTGTAATATTGTTTTGTGAATATTTATGATTCATGCCTGCTTTCACTTGTACTAAAGTAGTTGAACTGTTTCAATTATTTTAGTGCTCATCAAACTGAGAATGTGTTGTAATTGTTGCTATAAATGTTGCATCCTTATGGGCTATTCCACTAGATGCTATACAAATCTTTCTTATTTATAATGGTTGCAATTATTGTGGCATCTTTGGGGAATATTCCACTGGATGTTAGACGGATATATTTTGTGTGTGTGTGTGTGTGTGTCTACTAGGCTAGTACTATTACCTCTCTCCTGTATGCTCGCTTTCCTTTTCCTCCGCAGCGGAATAATATTTACACACATACAACCAAACACTCACCAGGAATACTCGCTTTCTAATCCGAGATTACCTGTGCATAACTCTCTTGTGCTAAACATTGTAGCCAATGAAAACCTATAAGAATATATGGCAGTCGAACTGATATCCAGGATGGGGTTCCCATTCCAAATGGTGTGAGTTCTAATTGGGACTTCACATTAGGGAGACCCCCTTGTTTGATGGATTTCCAACAACGCCAACAAAATGACGCTAGAAGGAGGGCTAGATGGCAAGTTGTGTCTGTTGAGTTTGTTTTGAGTCTCTTATCATATATGGATCATCCTCAAATAATACTCCCAAGGTGTTTTTAAAACCTATCCCCTAGTAAATTGTTAATCCCTGATGAGCCTATTTATCACTTGTCTCAATTGAAGTTTAAGGGTGAGGATGGAACACCCATAACTACGCAAATTTCTAATTTTCTTAAATTTTGTAAACATTACGAAATCAATGATGAATATTTTTCTTATGTGGATTTCTTCCTCACCCTTGAAGGTCGTGTTAATTGATGGTGTCATACCTTACTATCTTCTTCCATCCATTATTTTCATCATTTCCTTAAGGAGCTTTATCAATCCTTCAATAGGTATGATTATCAAGATGTTCTTAAAACAATCAATTAGCTAAGAATGAAGCCTAATGAATTAGTTGAGGATTTCTATGATCGATTCGTTCATCTTTGTTATGAATTTCCCGAAGAAGACACAGATTGGGATTTATTTAAGAAAAAAATTGAGCATTTGGTTCACATCTCTCCGCACGATGAATGTGAACCTCCTGATGTTTCTACTTCCCCATCTCTTGTAAATCATGAGACACTTCTAATATTGGAGGAGGAATCTATGATTCCTTTTGTTCCTTGTTTTCCTCCTTTTTCAGTTCCAATGTGGATGCCTCCTCGCGATGATAATAAATTTCGTAGAGTTTCTAATCAAATCCATAATCCATCTTCTCATTCTTCTTCCATTTTTCATGACTCAGATTTAATGTATAAAATCCCAGAATGGTTCATGAAGCCCATGATGAAGACTAACTCCTCCATTACACAAGATGATGTTACTGTTCATAACTCTAGTCTTGAATCTGATATGGATTTCTATTATCCTCTATCATCTACATGCCATGACTCTTTGTACCGTGATCAGATCGATCAATCAGCCCCACTAGCTAGTTTTTCACACTCTCTTGATTTTCAAGTTGTTGGTTCAAATTGTGATCAGATACAAGACAATCACATTACACAGATAGAGGAGCAAGATGGTGAAGATGCTTTGAATATTTATTCTCTTTTTCAAAATCCTCCATGTGAAGATGATGCGCTTCTATTCTTGGATGATTTCCAATCTTCTAGTCTCTGTAGTGAATCAAATGCAATCAATTCTTTCAATCAATCTGTAGCCTTGGGAAGCAATCATTCTGATGATGATGACTTTGTTGATGTATACGATCATGAATTCTCAAGTTCATCATCAAGGATTTGGGTTTGTCATGAATACTTTACTTTAGATCTAGAATTTGATTCAGTCAATGAAGATTTCCTTATCAAAACTTCCTCTGCATCTCACTATCCCTTGTGCTCTACCGTTTGTAATGCATCTACCTGCAATGAAGATACTCCATGCTCTTCAAGTTCTTCATCTGATGAGTTAACTTCTCAAATGACACAAGATGGTGAGATTATCCATGATGAAAATGAAAACAATCAAATCATTGAGTACTCTTTCCATCCCTGATCATCTTTTCTCTTGCATGAAGACAAGTTTCTAAGCTAGCTTGCTCATGAAATTTATCTAATTCATACATCTTCAGATTTGTGATTAGATGAATATTTAAACTTGAGTAATCATGTTGTTGAAGTTGAAAAATGCGATCAAGTTAGTGACATAGATGGCTGCCATCCGGTGAGAAATGGTCTTATTGAAACTAGTGGTAGTAGTTATCCTCACACCATGCACAATTTGGTTCAATCTTCAAGATGCGATTTTAGAATCCTTGAAAGTTATGGGACATGTTGGGAAGCCCAGACACTTCAACTTCCGTTGATGGTTGTGTTAGGATCTCACGACGCTAGTAAGCCCCACAAACTAATTCAGATCTAGTTTCTCTCGCACAACCCTTTTTAAAAGATGTTTGGTATTTTAGATGTAATTTTTCAAATTTTCAAGATTTCACTTCTGATTAGATTAAAGAATCTTCTTTAGTTGATTCATCTTCATGCAAATCTCTTGCATCAAACTTGGGTTTGGAATGTTCATCTCTCTTAAAGCCATGGAATTATGAAGTTGATCACCTCAAAGGTCATACTTGGCCAAAGGAATCATATCTATCACATTTATTTCATGATCAACGGCTCTTGGTTTTCCTTGTGAATATCATATCATGAATATTGTTCTTCATAGCACCTGAAATCCTCTTGAGTGTGAAAGAATGCACGAGTTATTGTACGAATCAAATTCTTCTTCATTCACTATGTCTTAACTGGTCTCATGAGTTTTCTGTGCTGGCATCCCTTTTAATTCTTTCGATGATTAATATTCTTGTACAGTTTGTCACCAGCTATAGGAAAATGGTTTGTAACATTCGTCTTGCGAGGAATTTGGTTCGATTGGCCAGAGCATTTATAGAGTTGTTCAAATTGATTTATCTTCATTAACTACTATCTGGAATCTGATTCTTTAATTAGTCCATTTGATCATAACATTAAATTTAATTAAATTTATCATTTTTCCACCTGTATATTTGATGACAGTTGTTTCGTATTGATTAATCTTTATGGTTTATCTCACCATTTGGATACTTGTCAAGAAACTGAGGCACTTCAGCCTTCACTGATGGTTATGTCAGGTCCTCACTATCTTGATAATCCTTCTGAATATGATCAAATTTATTTTCCCTCACAAGATTCTCATCATGATTCCATGATTTTAATTGAAGATTCATTATTTCAAAATTTTCAGGATTTTCAAGAGTATTGTTTTGAATTTCATGATCCAATCACCGAATGGTTGGAGAAATCGTACTTGGAAAGCTCTGTTTCAAAGAAAATGTTTCAGCTTTTTCTCATGCTTGCTAAGTAGGATGACACATAATAAGGTGCATTTGTAAGAAGTCTTTTAGGTTTTTCTAATTATGGTTTCTGTCGAAAAGTTAAAAATGTGAACTGGATAAAAGTAGTGGTTGTGACAACTTTCTTCCCACAAGAATTCCTTTTGTGGTGAAATTTCTTCAATCTCTCATACCTTCTCTTGCACATTACTTTATATCCATTTTGATTGATTGTATCTTTCTCATTACAAGTCGGGAAAAACTACAATGGCTTCATTGGAAATTTCATTATACGTGACCTTGAACTTTTAGTTGTTAGGTTAGGAGTAGGATTAGCTGCATTCTAGTTGCCCCATCTCTTACACACATTTTGCACTTGTTCTCTTTATTATTTATTTTCTTTTCTTACTTATGTATTTCATCATGTTTGGTTTAGTCTCCTTTGTTTGTGCTTTGGTTTCACTTCCTTGTTGTGTTGTGTTGCCTCCTTTCTGTTATGGTGATAATACTTTGCACAAAGGGTGTAGTATTTGGCCTTGAAAGGACAATGTGGAAAAATAGAGAAGGACTTTGTGACACTGCAACATTTGGCTAACTCTCCATCCTTCTTATTTGTCTTGGTTACACCTTTCGGTCGATGATGTTTCGACATAAAATATGATCCTTGTGCTAGGAAATCCTTGTCACGAACCATGATCTCCATGCCTATTCTGGAAAACCTCATGCCTACGCTCGACCTTTATGTTTGGTGTTTTCAGGTTGATCCAATCAAGTAAAGAAGGGAAAGGGGAAAATCTAAACAATCAAACCAATATCAGAGGTCTTATATATGCTTCTCTGAAGGGACAACCTCTCCTTCTCTCAATAAGCCGGGATCCCTCTTCCATGAAATAAATAAGTGTTGATGCACAATCCTATATAAATAAATAAATAAAGGAAAAAGAAGAGAAATGCTTCCCATGCAAAGATATGTGGCAAGAAACTTCGTCAGGCTGCTGTCCAAGCTCGTTGGCAGTGGAGCATTGTTTGTGTTCCTGAAGTGACTTCGTCGGTGTACTGTCCAAGCCTGATCGTAGCAAAGAAACACCAAAGATGAAAAACTACACTCTGAAAATCTAAAGCTAATGAACTTCATTACCCTTTCCTGATTCGAAATGTTGTGTGATCATTGACCTTATGTTTATGTTTAACCGATTAAAGGAATGAAGGGAACTATGTTTATGCTTGGGGTAAATGTGGAAGCCATGGTAATCTCAATGATGAATCAATACTCGATGAAGAACTAGAACCTACACAAAAGAATTGACCAAGGCAAAGAAGATGGAGTTCTACCAGTGTTGTCGTTGCGACAACACCATCCAAACATTTTCCTACACATGAATCTTGGAGCATAGTGTGGATCTCACGATCGTTCGTTATGTATTCACTTCTTGGTCAATTGATTTCTTTGAGCTCCCTTCTTGGATTGGAATCATTGAAGTTACTTTCTCACACATGGTCAATTGCAACAAGTTCACGAACACATTCTTTTACGCAATACTGAACAAGCATAGCACGGTCCATCAAGACTATGCCTATGCAATTTCCAATCCAAGTTGATAGTCAGTGTTGACTGACATCGAAAGTTTTTCACTTCTAGCTGTGTTTGTACTTCTATTTTGGTGAGTTTTGCAAAATTGTCAATTTCACGCACCTTTTTTTCCATGAGTGCCATTTTCATGTTCTTGTTTGTCAATTTTTCTTTCTTTCACTCTAACTAGTGTTTTTTTCATGTTATATTTTCTCTGACATGTGTTGTTTTCATTGTCGTTTGCATATCGCTAGCTTCATTCACACTTTAGGACTTGTCATTTTCTAACATGTTAAGTGTCGCACAATGTACATAAGATTTTTTTGGTTTTTTCAAGAGGTTCTGCTTGTGTAAAGGAGCCTATCTTACAATGTAAATCTTCATTGCAGTCATTTCCAAAGTTTTAAGCAATGTCACATAAGTGTCGTCACGATTGTCTGTAAAGTGTATCTTTAGTGTCACACTTGTCCTAAGTTTCCATAAAGGTTTTGAACTGATGGAATTATGTTATTGATGTGTTTTGGATGATCTATGTTGTTTCATCAAGCATTCTAAGAGTGATCATAGTCAAATCCTATCACTATGCACATTATTTTCATTGATCCCACACTTAGCCAAATTTCGGAAAATTCCCAGCATCTTAGCCCCATTTGGCCTTTCTGAATTGTGCATTGCGCAGTCCTAGTCTTAAAGATGAAACCATGACTCTTGAAACTACACAATGCATATTTCCTACCTTTCAGGACTGCACATTGTGTAGTTTCAATTCTCAATCCTAAGCCTTGGCCTCCAAAATTGTGCAATTCAGTCCTCCAACCTAACCTCAACTACACACTGTGTAGTCTTTGAGCTCAAGCCCAAAATCTCAGCTCTTGAACTGCACAATCACCAGGTCTTCTCTTCCTCCTAGAACTATGCAATTGACTGAAACAGTGCAAAACTCTATAACCTGACTCACCGAGTGTCAAAACTATGCAATCTACCTGCATAGTCCATCTTGAATTTCTCATTGCATGATCTCAAGTCTCAAGCCTCATCCCTACACTCTTGAACTATGAAATTACGCAGTCACCTAGTCTCATCTTTCTTCCAGAACTATGCAATGGGAAAAATCAGTGTTCAAGCTCTCAACCTGGCTCCCTGAGCTCCCCAACTATGCAATATTTTTTCTCAGTCCAAGCATGAACTTCACATTTTGTAGTCTCAAGGCTCAATCCTAACCCTTGATTTCCTGAGTTCCACAACCAGGGAGTCACTAAACCTCTCCCTCAGCCTACCACCCGGTCCTGGTTTAGTCAGTGGATCATCACGCAACATCTTAGGCTAGGGGTTTATCAGAATGCATCATCTTGTCATGAGTGGATTGTAGATGTGGGAACTCTATCATGCTATGGAAAGATGATGAAGAAGGGGATGGAGAAGGAGGACATGTTATAAGACACCTAAGGAGATGAGGAGATAATATGATCATCAAAGAAGAAGATGAAGGAACACTAGATTACAACAGAAGACCAGATGAAAACTCCATTTGATTCACAACTCTTTGGAGGGTAGATATGAAGAAAAAAGAATATCTTTCATGAATATGAAACATTGGATACATATCTTATTGAAGATAGAAATAAAGAAGCAACAAGAAGGACAACTTGGCATTGCCACATCATCATGCAGTCCATGTCATCAGTGTCATGTCATTTCCTATCACGAGTCTTCATGTGCCACATCATTTGTGGATTATGTAATTCTATATTGGAAAATCTAATGTGAAGTGGAAGTCCAAGAGTTATCTATGTAATGTGAAGAGTCATGTAGGAAGTCAAAAAGTCATGAGAAGTCAAACAGTGATGAGGGTAGTCCAAGAGTCATAAGGGAGGTGAAGGATCACCCCATTTGTTATATATACACCCTCATTATTCATGCAAAGGAATTTTCACATTGGCTCCTCCGACAAGGCATTAGAGAGACAATCTAGTTCTTTTGGGGAGCAAGGGGTGGCTACAACGCTCCACTATTAGGACTAGTGGTGTTCAATGTATACATGTTTCTTGTGAATTTTACTTAATATTTGAATCCTTGTGGAAAGCATGTTTTCATGCATGGATTGTGAATATTTGTAAGAATGTTTTGTGAATATTTTTTATTCATGTCTATTTTCACCTGTACTAAAGTAGTTGAACTATTTCGGTTATTTTAGTTCTTATCTAATGGAGAATATGTTTTAATGGTTTCTATAACTAGCACATCCTTGTGGATTATTCTGTTGGATGTTAGACAAATATTTATTGTTTATAATGGTTGCAATGTCTGTCGCATCTTTGTGGACTATTCCACTGGATACTAGACAAATATCTTGTGTGTGTGTGTCTACTAGGGTGGTACTATTACCTCTCTCCTAGAGGATCACTTTCCTTTCCCTCTGCATTAGAATAACTTTGACACACATACAACCAAACACTCATCAGGCATACTTAATTGTTGATCTGAGATTACCTATGCATAAGTCTCTTGTGTTTAAATTTGTAGCCAAGGAAAACGTATCAAAATATATGGCAGTGAGATCGATATCCTAGATGGGCTCCTATTTCAAATTTTGTGAGGTTTAATTAAGACTTCACATCGGGGATACCCACTTGGTTGATGAATTTCTAGCACCGTCAACATATTGACATGAATATTACTAGCATGTCAACATGTCTTGTATTTTTGAATTCTGAATAACCTGAAATATAATTTAGTAAAAAGCTTCAAGGTTGAGATAATGAATTGGTGTAATTATGCCAAATTTAACTAACATTTATGTGTGTGTAAAAACACATAAGACAATATAAGTTCCATTCACAAAGTAAAGGATGGGCAGTAGGATGGTGTAGTACAACACACACAGAGCCCATTATGATCAGGAAGGAGAATCAGTTGGGAAGAGGGCTAAGGAGAATTTCCTTAACTAGATGGAAACCCTCAAGAGTCTAAACGATGAGTTAAGAAGTTGCAAAGTAGACAACAAAATAATTGTTAGAGCGCAAGATAAACTAGCAGAAGTGAATGCGATTATCTTCCAAAATCTATCAAACTTGTAAAGGTAGAAACAATATGATCTTGGCGCTAGTTATCTAGGAAAGAAAAAATATAAACAAAGCCCATCTAAGATATAAAGTAATGGATTTGAAGATAGTAGAGAAGAGAGAAGTAAATCAAGAAAAAGGCATAGGCAAGCTAGTGAAGATACTATGATAGGAGAAACTCCACTTAGCACTCCAAAGAGAAGGGTGGATGACTCTGATTAGTCGTCAAGAGCTGCAACTAAAATAAATTATCGATAAAGAATGAGTGATAAAGGTCTAATGCAAAAGTATTTTAAGAAAGAAAAACCCCCACCTTTAAGGGAGAAAATAAGAAAGCTAAAGGGGTAGAATCTTGGTTGTTGTGAATGAATAAATACTTCAAAGTACACAACTACTATAAGAACATGAAGGCCATGGTAGTAATTTTCAGCTTAAAAGATAGATTTGATATATGCTGGGGGGGACTTAAGAAATGAAGACAATAGAGAAAAGGATCTATTGTGGAATAAGATTGAAAAGTATTTTGGGATAAGTATATGGTAGAAAGATATTATGACAATATGATCAAGGAATTGCATGAGCTTAAGTTGGGGTAGCTTATTGTCTATGAATACACAAATAAATTCTTAGAACTATTAAGGTATGTATCGTACATCAAGGATGAAAAATTAAAGATTTAAAGGTACTTCAATGGGTTTCCAAAAACATTAAGAGATAGGATCAAGTTTGATGAGCCCAAAACATTAGAACATACCATCCAGAAAACTAGCTATTATTATGAGGAGTCCAAGCATAATACTGAGAATTGGGTTGATTGGAAGAAGAAGGCTCAAATTAATTTTAAAAGGAAAGGATGGAAACCATATAAGAATAGGTAGGTGGGGAAATTTGGTAGATTCACCACTCCACAAAAGGTGATTTGTTATGCAACAAACTCACAAAATAGAAGAAGAGATAGATTAACGACTTTAAAATTAGCCACTTCGAGGGGGAAACCTCCTTTACATTACACAAATGAACAATTTTTGGATGATACAAATGACAAGACCTCATTTCCATATATAGGAGTCTAAGGGGTCATAATATAATCAGAGCCTACATAAAAATAATATTGTAAGGGCACAACAATAACAATAGTGGGATTGTATGGGGCACTATAATAACAATATGGGGACTCCATGGGAACAACAATAAAACAAGGGGGCTGCACTATTAACAATAAGGGGCTACACTAGCATTATAGGGACCTAACATGCCCCTTTCCTTCAAAAAAGTGTTGTCCTCAATGCTTGAGTAGTTTTGGATGCTTCTGTATAAAATTCTCATCCTCCCATGTGGAGTATTTAGTAGGTAAGTTCTTCTACTTAATGAGATACTCTGAAATTGATCAATTTCATAGTTGTCAGGTTCTTGTTTTTGTGACTACTTCAAGTTCCAATATGATTTTTCCTTCCTCTTCAAGTTTTAGAAATATTGTTTAAACTTGGAGCTTGTCACCTATAACCTTATTTATGCATGAAACATGGAGAACTAGGTGGACTCAGGAAGATGCATGAAGCTCCAATTTGTATGCCATAGTACCAATATTTTGCAACACCTTGTAAGGACCATAGTAATTTGGTGATAATTTATTATCTTTCTTAGCTTGCTTGAGGGACATTTGTTTGTATGGTTGTAGTTGTAAAAATACCCAGTCGCCTACATCAAAACTTCTTTCACTGTGATGTCGATATTCCTATTGTTGCATTCGATTTTGCACCAAAGTGAGGTTATCCTTTAAGATTTGGAAAACTTGTTGTTGATGATCGATGTGATCTTCCACTGCTTGACCCTTAGAATTATTTTCCAAGACTTTTTGGAGATCAAGAGAAATATATGATTTTGTTGTTTGAACCTCTAGTGAACATAATTGTGTAATTACACCCCATTGTTATTTATTTGGAATCTTTGTTACACTAGGCAATCCCTCTTGTGGAAAAGAGCGATCTCCCTAGATCCTAAATGGAAACTAGAAACAATCATGACAAATGAACTAACTCTTTCCCTAAGTTGAACTTGTTTGAATTATAAGCAGTCTAGCTAATGGATAGAACTCTTACTGGTTTCAAGAAATGCCTAATGAAGATCCCTGGTTGTGACTTGATGTAGCTCTTCAATGCCTGATAGGACCTACAAACATAAACCATAAAAATGATCAAAATCACATGTGATATAATAATTCAAACAACTTAGCCTAATGATCAAGGAAATTAGGGATTGAACTTTCCTTAACGAACATAATAAACAATTGCAAACTATTCATCATCCATAAAAGACAAAATCAATGGAATAAAGTGCTCATTTGTATTAATCAGAAGATAAGAGGAACCTTACAACCTTCGCCTTGATGTCATGAGGTCCCTCCGAAATGCCTTCAATATCTTCCTTAGATAACAAGCTCTCCAATCTCAAACTAATAACATAATTTTGTATTCTTTGAACGTTGACCTCCTTCATCCCTCAACCCTCTAGTCCTTTTATAGATCAAAGAGGAGGAAGTTTTAGATCCCTAAGAAGAGGATGAACCTCCTTTAATGAAGGATTAATTACCATGAGAAAAGGGATGGAGATGCATCTTATGAGGGTTATAGTTCAAATAATCATCACCTAGAAGGATTCAGTTGGGAAATATTCGACCAACTAGTTTCTAGAATGTACCTTTTTTTTACTTTGTAGAATTCACTTGCGCGGGTTTATAATTACAGACAGAGCGTAGGTCTGCACTATTTTCAGAGTCAATTTCAGTGCATGCATGGGAAACATTAGAGAAATCGGCACAGGTGGAACTTAATAAGGTGTGAGAGCTATTTGACCCAAATTTCTCATGTACTTTAACATATTTTGTGTTGTTTGACTTCTAAGGGAGTTGGTTTCAACATGTTCACAGATGATAAAAATATCCATAACCTGATCAAGTGTCATGGCAAAAAATTGATGTGTAACTGATTGCCCCTACAGTGCGAAGTCTGAATAATAAGTTTAAAAGATTGAAGCACTTTATCATTCCAAGGATTGAATCATAGGTAATGGTCGAAAACCTGCAAGGAACATTCAAGGAAACATAATGCAAAATATATATCAAAAATTATCTTTGAGGTAGGCATTCCCATACTCAGAGTAAAGCAAACTTAATGAACAAGCATGGAAAAACTATGATCATATATATGGTAGACACAATATTGACACAACCATCTGTCTACCTAATCGTGAATATAAAATTTTTTCGCAACCTGGATTGATGAAACTAGATTCAAGGTCTTGATCTCCATCTCTCTATCCACATTACGATTATAACCATGCGAGTGAATGTCTTGAAGTCGAACATGGGAGAAACCACTTGATTACTGGTTAATGATGTGAACCGTTAACAAGCGCAAGAGAAACCACCAATAATGACAATGGCTCTCAAGGTACTACAGTGCAATCTATGAAGTGCAAATATGTGATCTGAAGTCAAACACTCATAGAATCATTCAATCAAAGGCCAATGATGAGAACCTGTCATTGAAAGCAAAAAACCTGCCATTAAGGCATGTAGGCTTCAAGGTACTAAAGGTTTCTAAATCAACTTCCTAGATAATGAGCTCAAGTCGATAGGAAGCAATTTGTCGTAATAAAGCCTACGACACGAAACATGATATCAAATTTTGAAAATAATTGCAAGGATTGACTCAAGGATGGCTGACGCGAATGAAGGTAAAGATTTTGTAAAAGGATTTGAACCAAGGTTGAACTTCTCTTGAACACATAACGACACTATAATTATTTGGTAGCATTTGACTTAATGATAATACCCAAAACCATGAAGACTTTCAATGAGGTTTTGATTAACTGTAAGGAAAATGGATTTCCCAACTTGGAAATGAATGTGATGGAGCGCTGTGTTCAAGAGTGACATGCTACCTTTTGATGATGTATAATGGACACTTTCCCCAATTCCCCCCCACCATTACTAGCAAGTACCTCTTTATTTTTTACAAGCTTGAGGAGGATAACATATGCTTGGATTGTAAGCTCATCCTTCGGATGAGTCCATCGAAGTATTATTAAAGAACCCTAAGAAGGAATGGTTTGGTCTCATCATGCTTAACGACTCCTATACTTTTTAATTTTTTACGAGTCCAGTAAAGGCGTAACTTGATGTCATTTTCTTTTAAGAGTTTGAAAAAGACAAAAAAAACTCATTCAACTCTTTGACTGTAAAATTTTAACGAGCTCAGAGAAAGTAAAGCTCGACGTTTTTCATTTTTAGAGAGTCAGAAGAAAAACATAAGTAGAGTCCATTAGGTTCTTTTTTATCAGTTTAGTCTCTCAGGTCCGAAAAAAGGATAAAATAATACAAGAGATAACTCTATTGACCATGTTTGATCAACATATACCTTTTTCGTAAATAGTCCTAGCTCAATCTGTAAAAGGGGTAAAATTATACTGAGTGGACGGTTGTTCATTTACTTTTACGAGTTCAAAAAAGCAAGTACTCAGCAATATTTTCATTTTAAAAATGTCTGAAAAGGGCTTAAAATAAGACTTCATGATTTTTTGCTTTTTCGTAACTTTTAGAGAGCATAAAAAGCGATAAAAGTATGCTAAAATGTAAAAAATGATTCATCTTGACTCTGTAAAAGATCCTACACATTTAAACTCAATAACCTGTCATAACTGATCCAAAAGGTGTTTTCCCTCTTAACAATAGTAAAAATAATATTTTTTAAGCTAAAAAACTTATAAAAGTGGGAAAAAGTAATTTATTTTTACCATTTGCATTTTCACTATTTCAAAGTAGAAAGGGGTTTTTACTGTGAAAATTCTAGGACGGATTCCGAGCCAACTGGTGGATGAAATCACGCGTCGTTTCCTCTAGGTAGAAGATCTTTCCGTAACTTAGCTTTCTATCCATTTATTTTTTCATTTTAAGCTTTAATTTGTTTTTTTGGGACAAATATTTGTCAAAAAATGTGCCCTCAGCCCTATGCGGGTTTTTTTCAATCAGGCCAGCGCAGTTCGATAAAATTTTCCATATGGAAATTCTTGGCATACACAAAATTCTGCTGGAAATATCCGTGCAACTGAGTCGTGTCCATAAAAGGGTGGTCATGCAGGTACCATGGGATATTTTTAAAACAAATTTTGAAGCCCAAAAAACATGAAATTAGTTTCAAAAACGCTTCTAACTACTTTAAAATGGTCATTTCATGTCATTTGCTTGCCCAAAAATGGAATGGAGGGAAATAAAGGATGAAGTCGATGATGTGACTGCTCTGGCAGATCCAGCCACTTTGCAGGCTCTCAGAACTTATGGCCTCTTAGAATATTGACTAATCCCTGGGATGAAAGCTTGGTTAGATCTGATGGCATGGTTGGTGAGGACCTAGAATATCCAGGAACAATGTTTTGTGATTGCTGATCATTGCCTTACCATTGATGCTGATGTAATCTATCTCATGACAGGGTTATCCCATCACGGAGCTGATATTTCACTATTTGGATTGAGAGGAGGGGGAGATACTACTGAGGGATACCTACGATGCTTTTGTAGGGGTGCACTACCCAAAGATGGACATATTGACTTCAGTCCATCGAAATTTTACCCTTGAGGACCATTGCTTTCATGTTTGCAAACTATGTGGTAGTGCTTACTTTCATATAGCCACATGGGCATAGATGCAGATAGTTGTGGAATGTTGGGAGTCAACGGTATACAACTGGTGCAAGGCAGTAGTGGTAAATATGAAGGGCTAGTTGACTAGGTGCAAGAAAGGTAAACTGAAAATTTTTAGTTATGGTGCCATTCTAGTTGCTTTTTCCCTGGAAAGGGTTCCTATTCTTCGGCCATAGAAGATCTGGGTAGACAAGGGGGGTTCGAGGGATGCACACTTGATGAGGTGGGTTGCACTGATGGCATGCCATGGTGGTGACAGTCCTGTAGTGAGGTATACGACAAAGTTTTTTGACTGGATAAGCCAGTAGATTGTTCTATTCGAGGAATTTGCATATGCTGGGATAGATTACAGAGATGATCCTGATATCCCACTTCCAGCTAGAGCTTAGTGGGGTGATCTAGGTAAGACTTTCTCATTTTGGCATGTTTTTAAGTTTTTAAATTTTAAAGTGTTTTTGTCTTCAGAGGCTAATTATCCAAAGTGCATGTGCAGATGTGGGTCCAACCCGACCAACCGGGATGAGATGGTATGATAGACGAGGCGAGCAACCTATGGTAGCTACGACAATGAAC
>APFE030407964.1:4155-29326 GCA_000404065.3 Pinus taeda
TGATGCAAGTAGTTTAGATCCATGCATTTTCACTTATTAGAGGTAGTAGCAGCATTGGTAGAAGTTTCATTCACATTCGTTGCATTATAGAAGTTAGACTAGTCAAATTAGGGTTTCCTAGGCTTACATGCTTTGATTTGCTTTCAGTTCATTTTTGTCAAGTAGATTAGTCTCCTTTGAGCTAGCTTCGTCCATCATTGATAAAGCTTCTTCTGTGAGCCTATAGAAGTTGGCTTGAGCCCTAGCGGACTTGTGCCAGCTAACCAAGTGACAGCTGCGACAAGAGCTAGTACTTGTGCATATAGCACCGTTGCTTCCAAGTTTGTACGAACTACCGGGTTGATAAAATTAAGAGACAGGAAGCCCCGGGAGTTGTAGCATTATTGCTACAATACTAGGGCTCACCACTCTCCCACTTTGATATCAAGGGTAAATGGCGGACCAAGATATTCTCCCCTTTTGATATACATTATGTTGTCCATGCTCCCCCTGAGTACATGCTAAATTCTCTGATTAAGATCCCCCTTTGTACATGGTGAGATGCACTAAACCGTCCATGCTCCCCCTGAGCACATGCAGAGTCTACAAACATATTTTTTGATATGACTCTATAACTCAACTAAGTGAGTATGACCTTCTTATCACCAATGACTCATACATACATCAATCTCCCAACCAAGTGGGGATATACCAATTTTGACTCATCCACCCAACCAAGTGGGGATATACCGATTGTTTATATGTGATTGAAATAGAAATTATTACATCATCCTTCCCATGCATAGTGGGGTTACAAATTAGTTCTTTTCGTGACCTTTACATCAAATGATATACATGACACTTATAACAAGGACCAACAATCTAAACAAGACCATGACAGTCATCAACAACTATATATGAACTGAGCCATCAACATCATCCAGTAGCATCAATATCAACAACATGTATATGTCCATCATCAAAAGAGTCACCTGAATCAAAACAACTATGTGGATCAAGCAATATAAGCATCTTCATGTACCAATATCTTCTAACATAATGCCAACAATGCATTATTAGAAGCATATGCTCCCCCTAAACATGTGCCAACTGTTCATTGCAAATATTAGTAAGAATCATCAAGGCATCATCATCAATCAGATATACATCAACTTTTTAACAACTTATGAGCACCAACACATTTCCACATATCATTAGTAGATTTTAATCATCATCAAACATAGAAGATAATTGATTGAACCATATCAAACCCCTTTTCTTGAGTCTATCCCACCGATTTTTCATCAAACCAACATATACGCGACTGTGCAGCCTCGAACTCACGTATATACGCGACTTGTCTTCATGAAACTAGCGTATGAGATTTAGAACACTAAAGTTTCACACATTCAGCTCCCCCTGAGTCTGTTATGTCTGTACACTGTGCTATGCCACATCCTTCTGACGGTACTTCCTTCTTCTTCCATATCTTCGAGTGTGATGATGTTTTCTCCTTTTAGTATGGTGCTCGAAATTTTCTCCTACATTCCTTTGTTATATGTCCAAATTTGTTACATTCATAACATCTTACATGTTTCATATTCCTTCTATAGTAGTAAATGGCTTTGTGACAAAACATATTGCAAGAAAAACAATATCCCTTAAAGTACCTGGAAACTGATGATATTTCTGTGTGACAGTCTTGAATCATTCTACTTTTGCATCTTGTCGCAACATGTCCAAAATTATGACATAGAAAACATTTAACATTATTCATCGGAGGAAATAACTGACTACCACTTCCACAGTTAGGAGTAAAATATTTTCTTTGAAGAATTTCTTTCCTTGGTTGATGGGGTTGACCTCTCATATCCTTGTTGAGCATTTCAGATTTTGTATTAGAGTTCCTTGCCTCATCTTATGAGCTAGATTCACCTTCAATAGAATCATGAAAACCAAGACCAATTTTGATGGCAGGAGACCTTTGACTACTAAAAATATTATCCAAAATCTTAGTACTGCCTTGAAATCATAATAGTTTATACTTTTCTTCTAATTTACCTTTTAAGATATTTATCTCAACCTGATTTTTCTCTTCCTTTTCCAGATATTGGTTCTTCAAGAGTTCTTTAGCCTTTATTCCTTCTTCCACTTGTTTCCTTAATTTGAGCATCTCATTTTCTTGTTCTTCATCTGCTTGAGTTAGTTCTTCATTTTGCTTATTTGATTTTTCAAGATCTTCTCCTAGAGAGAGGATCTTAGCTTCAAGAATTTCATAGTAACTAGATCTATTTTTAAGTCTCTTGATTGTTGTACTCTTTTCATTTACTTCATTTCTTAATGATGTCACTTCATCTTGCAGCTTTTTACATTGATCTTACTTTTCCTTGTACTGCTTCCTTACTTGTTTACTTCCTCCAACTGAGCTTTCAATCTAGTAATTTCTTCTCTGAAGGCACACTCCCTTTTGTTAAATAGATATTGTTGATCTCTAATTTTATATGAGTCTTTTAACTTTTGCCTCTATATTTCCTTCACTATCACTTTCAATATCTTCAACATTGCATGAACAAAGAAAAGTATCACCAAAAGACAAAAAAATTGTACCTGATACTCCTTTTTCGTGTTCTTCTTCAATTTGAGGCAATTCTGAATTTGAATACTTGCTTCCACCTGTTGGCCATTGTCTCTCCTATTGTCACTATTCCTTTGGGATGTCTTCTTCTTCTGAGGCGCTTTCTTCTTTCACTTATTTCCCATTGTTTCTACAGATCTCCTTCAAGCGATCAAGCTTCTTCCAAAGGACTTGCTCTTATATCAATTATTGGAAATAACATTGAGAGGGGGGATGAATCAATATTAGTCAAATCAATAAATTTTTATTTTCATACTCTGATTTATATATGCTACTTCAATGAAGGTAACTCACATGTACACACAACTGTATTTAAGGCAACCAATGTATATCCAACAAACTTATGATTAAGTTAATTCATCATGTGTTGATCTTTAATCAGTGCATCAGTACTTCATTAACCATATAAAAAGTAACCATGTGCAGTAATAACATAACAAACCATCACACATAAGAAACACACATGAACACCAAGATTTAAGGTGGAAACCCAATGCAGGACAAAAACCACCTGTTGTTGTCTTCTTTTAATATAAGAAAAACCTGTTTACAATCTTGTACTGGTGCAGACTCATACCAGTATGCAGGCACCCACCTGCAAAAGGCTACAACCTTCTCTAGTGTCTAGCTTCTACTGGAAGGGAGCTACAATCCCCTAGCTCTTGTACTAGTCGATCCATTTACTAGTACATAGGCGTTGACCTACACAAGGCTCCAACCTTCACTCTTTTTCCAACTGCTACTGGAAGGGAGCTCTAACCCCTTGGCTCTTGTACTAGCCGATCCATTTACTAGTACGTAGGTGCTAGCCTACAAAAGGCTACAACCTTCTCTCTCTTCCTCCAGGGACCATGTTTCATAAATTTTCAGGCTGGATGTTCCTGGTACACAACAATACACATGAAGGCCTCATTTCATCAAAATTTCATACTGGACCCATCAGTAACATTTAAGCTCAGAATCAATCACCACTACAATACAACCATCAAATACGTCTATACCAACCAATTATTGAAATCAATCATAAATCTCTGAATCAACCACAACTGAATCAATCACTGAAAACCTGTTATCACTGAAGCAAATCACAATCAATCAATATGAACGTTCAGAACACTGTTACTAGAATACAGTGATTATAACACAAAGTAGAACCCAGAACTCTGCAACAACAACCAGCACCAACTGCAACTTCAAATATCATATTTCATAATGTATACGCTACTTGGATGTGACGAACTGGCGTGTATACACACTTTTATCAAAGTGAAACAGTGTACAGATCTGCAAATACTAACTTAAAACATCACAACCATTTCAGACATCAGTCATACCCATATCAGAACATTTACAGTGTAAATCATGCGTTAGTATTTAGATCTAGACTATCCATGATCAAACCACATAACGATAATTTGTTTCAAGCCTTATGATCCCAATCCATCATCCATCATCAACCACATAGGTGCATCCTTAGTTCAGATCAGGTAAAGCATCAAAAACCCATAACCTGCATATTTGATCTAACACTTCGTAAGATATTCAATACTTGCACTCTCAGCCTAATGATCTTCTCCTCCTTATATAGTTTTAGGTCTTTCTCAATACCTTGGACCAAATAACTCGGACAAAAACCTTGGTTTTCCAACATGTACGTGTTTTTCCTCCTTTGGGAGTGCATGTATAATACACTTCTTTTGTTCTGTTAACCCACGTGTATACGTTGCTTGGACAAAGTCAACCAGCATATACTTCTTAAACCAATCTCTTTCTTCAATCGTTGGAGTCTGATTTGTAAGTTAACCTATTACATTGTGAACTGTCATTTGTGTGAGTTGTCATCAAGGACAACACCTGTATCATAATGCCAACATGAGGAATTTAATTTCTTTCAATCAAGGAAGTTGTTGAAGGAAGTCTAGATGACTTAAAGGAAAATCAGGTATGTATGCTTGCATTTGATAGAATAGAGTCATGTCATATGGTTGTGGGTAACATGGATAAATGCTCTATCACGAGAGAATGATCAAAAGAAAGGATCTCCTCTTTTGGAAGGATGCAGAAAGGAATGGGTCACACTTTGACTATATGGAATCAACATAATATGTCCCCATATGAAATATGAGGTGGTTGAAAAAATTTGGAGGAACTCTAATTGAAAGTTCCTGGAAAAGAAATGTGTGAAGAAAGAAAGGAAGAGATCATAAATATGGAACTATGGAAGAGGTGATCAACATCCAAGGACTAAAATATTTGATTATGATATCTCCATGAAAGATATGGAGACCCTGATGAAGTCTAAAAAAGAAAGAGACCCTTGAAAATATATATCTTTTGGATATGTGTCAATATGTGTGCAGGATGTTGATTCAAACCAAAACATTTCATGATGAAAGTCCATCACAAAGGTAATTTTTATTTAATGTTCATTTCTTATTTTTGAATAATACCTAGATGGGCCTATGCAAGGATGCTAAGGGAAGAACTATAGAAGTATTCTAAAATGAAAATCATGCGGCAGGATGAAAGGTCCTTAAGAAAACATGGTATGAAGAAGGAAACATGGCATGAAGGAAGGCCAAATATGGAATAATGGATCACTTTCAAATGAAATAAATGTTGACATGAATCAAGAATGAAAGTGTCGAATAGTTTGTGCTCTACAAAGAAGTCCCAAAAGATGTATACTCTATGAAAAATAATAAATTCATGACATGAAAGGAAGGATTTCTACAATCGGCTAGTTGTCCCATGATCTCCACCTAAAGAGCTACTAGAAGCAAGTCCCTAGTCAAGAGGGAGCTTGAGCATATTCCTTTTATTGAATGGATTGGTCATCCCTGGTTAAGAGGGAGTGATAGATATGGTTCTCTACTTCATGTGTCATGCACTAGACCAAGAATAACAACAATAATTCTCAATGAAGACCATGAGGAGAGATAGACACATCATTCTTGTCTTTACTTGGGAAGACAGAATGGGGGATTGGATAAACATTTGGCATTTGATACTCTTTGAGGATGAGTTAGGGCATCCAAGATAAGAGTAGTTGTAGAGGATCAATATTCTTTGAGGACAAGGAACCCAAGATAAGAATAGTCCTGGTGGAACAAACTATGAGAACTCGGGTAGGGTATGTTCTGAGAGAGATAATGATGAGGGTGTCTATACAGCATTGGTCTCATCAGCATTGAGCTCTAATATTATGGAAAGATAGAGTTTTTAGTCAAGGCCTTTCTATGTGAAAATGTTGGATGATATGATGCTAAACAAATATGTTACCAATTTGACTCTTCTTATGAGAATTCTTCAAATTGAGAATGTCCAAGTACCTTGTGTAGACTATGAATACATCCCTAGTTAAGAGGGAGCCTTGAAAAATGTAACTAGGTTCGATATTCGTAACTACATGTGTAATCATGATTTTGTGTAATTGATGTAAAGAAGAAAAATAAAAACTATATTGTAACGCTTGAATCATGGGTTTCATGCTCAAGGAATTTTGTTTTTATAGTTAAGGCTCCCATTGTGAGTTGTTAGGGTTGGTCATCATGTCATACAATCTAATGAGCAAATGTCAAAGATTGAATACCCATTTGGGCATATTGTACATTGTAAAAAGAGAAAAAAAATTAGTCATTAACCCTCCAATACCATGTCACAATCTGTCCTTGAAGTCGGCCTACAAAAGGGAATAAAGATGATTCTAGAAGGACATGTCAGCCAGGCAAAAGATCAAGTCAGCCTATATCACATGGAAAAACCACTATATATAGCAGAATTTGGCATCAAAGGAGGGTGGATTTGCTCAATAAATCTAAACAAAGAAGAAGTGTGAAGATCACAAGAGAAGAGCCTCACCACCAAGCGAAGGAAGAAGGAACACAACTGAGTCATTTTCTAAATTTTTTTTGGGAAAATACACTCCACACGTGTGAGGAATTGATGCTATCTGTTGCATGAAGAGATAAGATATCACAGTCTCATTAGGAGGGAAGATAAAGGAAGAAAACAAGTTGATTCTCAAGTAAAATTGAATAAGGAATGACCCCCACCTAGAGTGAAGGAATTTAAGTGACAAAATATCGCATACCTGTTGTAACTAGGGTTTCTGAGGAGGCCGAAAGTTGCAGGCATAATCAAAAAGGCAAAAATTTGAAGGGTAGATGAAATTCAAATGAAGGCAAACAGTTTGACTAGTATTGACTTGGGAAAGAAGAAGAATCAATGAATAAGGGTCTTGTGACTTGGCCTTGGAGAGGTTGTTTTGTCAACGGTCTTGGCCTTGGTATTTGTCACTTGAAGTTTCTACAAGAAGAAGAATTATTTTTGGTTTTCCTCTCAAATTGTAGAGGTTTTGGCCCTGGCTGATTTCCTACATTCTTTGTCTCTTGTCTCCTTATTGTCTATGATTTGGTAGCTGTTTGATGAACACAAACACTATAATAAGCTAAGTTAAGAGAATAACCTAATCTAAGGAAGTAAAAAACATTCAAAAGTAGTTATCATTACAAGATAAATCACCTCATTCCTATGCCTTATATTTCTCAACAATGTGTTCTCTATTCTCATGAAATTATACCAACTGATTCATCCTCCTGGTCAGGGAATTAGGCTCCTCTTCTGCATCCTGAATCAGTTTTTCCACAAACACGGCCAATTGAGCGAGAAAAAGTGTTGAAGTCCCATATGCTAGATCAACTAGAGAACTACCAGTTGATCTCTTAATGGTGAATCTATTTACCCACAATGCAAACTTGAGTTGAGAATCCCAATTCTTCTTGCTATGTGCTATGGTCTTCTTAAGAATCCTAACCAAGGTCTCATTGGATGATTCTGTCAACCAGTTTCCCTATGGGTAATAAGTGGTGGAGTGCCCCAAAATAATGTTATGGATTTGAAAAAATATGATAAACTTGGCAGAATTAAATACTCAAGCATTATTAGTAACTATTTTCCTTGGACAACCAAACCTAGCTAGAATATTCTCCTCCATGAATTTAATAATCAATATATCAGTTGCAACCTTAACAGGGACAATTTCTACCCATTTGGTGAAATAGTTTGTTGTTGTAAGGATCCACTTATGTTTCCTACTGGACGGTGGATGAATTTCCCCAATAAAATGTAACACCCATTGTCTAAATTATTCTTCCACAAAGACATGAATTAAAGGCAGGGGTTCCAGTTTCTTCTTTTCAACAAAGATTTGACACTCTTTACAAGCCTTCACTCGATTATGTACATCACTAAACAATTTAGGCCAATGGAAGGCAACCTTCAAAATATTATGGGTTGTTACTTTCCAGCTGTAGTTTCCTCCGCAAATAAAACTATGTATTTAATATACTACTTTGGGGACTTCTACTTCAATCAAACAAAGTAGTAAAACTCCCACAATGTCCTTCCAATACAACTTACCATTGGAGATAACAAATTTATATGTTTGCAACATCAAAGCCCTATACTTTTCTCTATCAAACTGAGGTGGGAACTCCAAAAAATACAAATAATGGACAATGAATTTGTATCATTAAGAAATCAAATAATTTATTGCTATTTTATGTACTTCTTTTTTGTACTCTCTTGTTTATTTTGCTTCTTTGGCTCATAATTTCTAGCTAGAAAATTTATACCTAATGCTTGGAATTTGCTTCTGGCAAAATATTAGCCAATCCCTGCCCCTTTACCAATTTGGTGGACTTGATTTCCATGTCATATTCCTAAATTTTAGCTATCCAGTTGTCTCTCTTGCCTTCACTATCTCCCTGTGTGAGGATATCTTTCATAGCTATTATGGCAACATAAGAAATTATCCTAGATTACAGAATGTAAGTCTGGAAAGCCTTCAAGTCTTTGACCAAAGCATAGGAATGCTTTTCCAAGATATTATGTTTTAGTTCTACATCTCTCAATAATTGGTTGGAAAATGCAACTGGTTTCCCCTCTTTATTCTTCTGCAATAAGATAGCTGGAGCAGTGATAGGAGATGCAAAATAAAAGATAAGGAAATGATTTTGATAATCAGGGCTAGCCAAAATTGGTGCCTCTCTAAAGGCATTTTTTATTTAGAAAAATTATTCTCTTACTTTTGTGTTGCATTTAATCCCTTTGTCTTTCTTTAGCGTATCTGTAATCTCCCCCACAATTTCAGCATAGTTGGGTATGAACCTTCTCAAGAAATTTATCCTTCCTAAGAAAATTTGAATCTCCTTTTTGTTCCATGGAAAAGGGATACTAATAATTTATTCCACCCTTTAGGGGTCAATCTTCACTCCTTCCCTTGAGATTACATGCACCAAAAAATTTCCTTCTCTGAAGCAAAATTGGGACTTCCTTGGGTTCAGTGACAACCCATATTTCCTACATTTTTCAAATGTATGTTGTAAGTTCTACAAGTGTTCCTCATCATAATTTGAGAAGACCGTTATGTCATCCAGGTAAATGACCACAAATTTATCCTTCTCCCCAACAAAATATATATCCATTTCCCTCTAAAAAGTGGCACCACAATTCATGAGGCCAAAAGGCATTATGGCATACATGAATGTTCTCCAAGATGTGGTGAAGGCGGTATTTTTTTGATCATCAGGATGCAAAAACATCTTATTATATCCAGAGAACCCATAAATAATGGAAAACCTTGATGATCCTACCACTTTTTGTTAAATATAATCCATTTTGGTTAAAGGATAAGTATCCTTTAGAGAAGCCATGTTCAGGTCTCGAAAGTCCACACACAATTTGATCTCTCCATTTTTCTTCCTGATAGGAATTAGTTTAGCCACCCAATTTGAGTATCCTAAAGGCACCATGATCTTATCTTGAATCATTTTTATTCACTTCCTTCTCTATCATGGGAGGAAGAAGGGGATTAATTTTCCTAAGCTTCTGTTTGTGAGGTTTGATTCTTGATTTCAAAGGAATTTTATGCTGAATGATACTAGTATCATAGGTTTTCAAATAATCATAGGACCAAGAAAACATATCAATGTACGTTTTGAAAAAGTCAACATACCTCTGTTTGTATTCTTTTGGGATCCCCTTGGATAATTTAACTAGTTTAGGTTATTGTTCTGTGCCAATGTTACAATCTTATGTATCCTTCTCGTGCCCCTTCTTGGTTGGTTTTACTACCACATCATTAGCATTAAATAATATTTCCAATGGAACCAAACCCTTTTAGATTACATTTCCTTTCAACTACAAAATTATTTACCTAGCCATAAACTCTTCCCAATGCACATATTGCTCAACTCCTTCCATTTCATCCATATCTTCATCTTCAAGGTTAATAATAAAAAAATTCCCCAATCACCTCCATAAATAGTTTAATATGATCTTCATCCTCAAACACCTGTTAATATTTCACTTTGTCTGGTACTGAAGGTTTGTGCCTGATCTCAACTTCATATTTGAGCAGGGGATTTTGTGGTGGCTTGAAAGTGTTGGTTGTTGTTGCTAAAGAATCAACCATTCTGTTTTTCTCTCTAGGCATAAATTTAATGTTAAATTCCAAAAATAATTTCTCAATTAGATCCCACACTTCATTAATATAGGATTTAAACCTGGGATCCTTGGTTTGGCATTGGTTCCTAATATGCTTTATAACTAGTTCAAAACATCCAAAAACTATTAAACATTCAATTTATAGATTTCTTGCAGCTTGTAGGCCCAACACCAATGCTTCATATCCAACAATATTATTTGTAGTGTCAAATTCTGATTTATGTGAGAGAGGGATGAGGTTACATTCTAGAGATATCAAGAACACACCTACTCCATTCCCTTGCTTAGAGTAGGCCCCATCATAATATAATTTTTGAACATGGTCAAGTTTCATTTCTTACTTACTCACATGTGTGGGAATTTCCACCGAAATATCCTCCATAATTTGATCATGTATTTCTAACAAAATACGTGAAATATATTTTTCCTCTCCATATATTGGAGAATTATAATAATTATATACTCTAGTGACAATTTTTACAAATCTAGATTCTCTATATAACCTATGTTCTTCTCCATCAAACACTGGAATAGTGGCATATGTGAGGTTGAGTTTGATGGAGCCTCCAAGCTTCATTCCCCACGATCTGGAAAGAAGCATGCGGAATATTGCATGAATTTCTGCGACCACATTGTCCATTACTACACTCTTCACAAGGATTTGAGCCAAATTAACCACCAAGTCCTTGATCATCCCAAGGCATTTTTCCTTTTTAGAATCAAAGGAATATAAGTCTTTGTATGGATTTTTTATTTGCAGGCCCAACTGCTCCATGAATGACAAAGGAATTAGATGATGAGAAGCCCCTAAATCAATCATACAATTATGCAACAATAGATCATGAATCACTAATGTAACATAGAATGAGGGATGGAAGGGTCTTGCTCTTCCACGTGTGGGTCAAAAATAACCACAAGTATCTCTTCCTGCAAATTAAAACTATGTTGTGTTGAAGTAACATGAGATACATCCATGAAATCATAATTTTCCTTCTATAAGCAGGTTGTTTGAATAATTCAGACAAAGGAACATATATCTTCACTTTCTCTAATTATTTTTGTAAACTAAAGGCAGAGGTATTCTTCTCCATTTTTACTTGATCAACTCTCTTTTTTTTTCTTCATGTATTGGCATGGGTTGCATAGGATTCTTCCCCTTATTTGTAGATTCAGGCTTAGAATGTGTGGGATGGGAGGTTTCTCCTTCCGCTGTTGGGTCAGACTTAACAGGTTGCTTGTCCTCATCATTTTGCTTAGGTATGGCACATTGAGCAGGATCTTCACCTCGATCTTGTGTCCTAGGTATTTTTCTAGACCTCAAGTCACATCTCCTATGCAGCTCAAATTGCATGAAATCTAAAAAATGATTGCAATAAACATCTATCTCTTATTTATCCAAAGGGGCATCCTGATCATCCTTCTCTCCTCCCTGTTCTTCTATTTCATGTTCCTCCTTTAATAGAGTTGAGTAATGATTTTCTTCAATTTTAAATTCAACTTCAATTCCTTCTTCGGGCTCATCTTTTATATACAAGTGAGGTTGTAACTGGTCTTTTTGTTCCTTTGTTTCTCTTTGCAGAAGTTGTAATGGAGGTCTCCTGTACTCAGGATTGGAGTTTCTATTAGGTCTTTGTGGCATTTGTCTAGGAGGTTTTTTTTCTCAATTTCTAGATTCACTAGCTTGTTTGAGAGGTTTCTGATCATCTTATTCATCTCATCCAACTTTCTCTCTTGAATCTCCTTTTCTTGACCAGAGAAACTGGCTTCCTCTTTTCCTTTTCTCCTATCATTATGTACTACGTTTCCCTTCAGCTTCCCTGCCGATACAATATTTTCCTCTACTTCCAAAGCATCTCTTTGGATCTAGTCCAATGTAAGGGATTTCCTTCCTCTTAGAGTAAACCCAAAATCAAATTCAAAGGCTCCAATGAATACCACCTTAGCTACTACCTGTGGGGATTTAATCTCAACAGGACAACTGTTATACAATTTTTTAAATCTTTTTATAAAATTGGTGACACCCTCATTTGCTCTTTTCCTTATTGCATTAAATTCAGTCAGAAAGTATCCATGGTCTCTCTTATCGACCCACGTATGCATAATTATGTTCTTTCATTCCTCCCAAGTGTTGATTGAGTTATTAGTTAAAGTCTTGAACCATTTTCTAGCCTCCCCATCTAAAGACTAGACAAATAATCTCTACACCACATCTATATGTTCAACATTCAATTTTTCTACGAATGCAAAAAATATTTATGTTTATGGGTTGTCATATCATATTCCCTAGTAAGTCTAGGTAGAATTTTAAGGTAGCCTTGAGGCATTACATTCATAGGATTTTTTAAGTTCAAAGAGGCATATCTGCTAAGAAAAAATCCATAGACAACCATATTTTGTAAAGGATGTTGAGGAAGATTTATTGCTAGAACTGAGTGGGGATAAAAATGGACATTAATTGGTTAGTAATTTGTTCTACCAACTACTTTTGATAATAAAGACAAATTTTCATGAGAGTGATAGAGAACAAGCTCTTGACTGCCGGGTTTCCAAGCTCCGGGAAGGACGAGTGGGATGAACAGCTAGGGTTTACAGTCTTTAGCAGGAGTTTAATTCCATGGAAGGACGCAAACGAGGGAGCTCCACTCCCTCCTACAAGCAAGTTGTAGCCAGCCGGGGTAAGAAGCCAATAGAAGAGGTCAGAGATCTTGCTGAAGAAGGGAAAGAGAGCATGGAAGAAGAGAAAGAGGGAATCAAAGCAAGGGAGAATAAACACACAAAATAAAGGAGGAATACAACAAGGAAAAGGGAGTAAAAACCAAGGCATAGAAGGGAACATGTAAACCAAAAACTGAAGTTACACCGAGAGTAGTTCTAAATCACCCTGCTCTGCGGGCACACAGGGACCACATGTGGACATATGCTATCATTTGTAAATTCATGGGAGTATGGCCCACTGAAATAGCATCACAGACATGGATTAAATACCATTGGAAACCAAAAGGGAGCATTGACCTACATCTGTGGTCAAAGGGATTCTTTATTGTGGTCTTCACAAATATTGAGGATAAAGACAGAGTATTTGAAGGAGGGCCATATTCTACGTAGTTGTTGGCCTCTATATGAGGTCGTGGATGATGAACTTTGTCCTAGAGCAGGAGACTTTCACTTCAGTTCTGGTATGGTAAGACTTTACTCCCTTCCTCTTGATTACTAGCAAATAGAATCGTTAACAGCCATAGGAAATAAATTAGGATGTTTTGTCAAAGCGTCTGAAGCCACCAGAAGAGGAAAATACACTTCCTTTGCAAGAATCTGTGTGGAAATGGATCTCTCCGGAGCTCTTCCGCATGATGTGATCTTGGAAGTTTTTTATGAAGAATGGGTTCAAACAGTAGATTATGAACATATTCCCTTTAGGTGTCGTAGATGCCATGAGCATGGACACCTTTTCAGGGATTTCCCTCTCAGTAAAATTAAGAACAAGAGCAAAGCTTCCACAATGGAAGACACAGAAAGTTTTCATAAAGTGAGCCATAGAGGAAAAGGGGGCAAAAGGGGACTTAAGCAACACCAAGCAGAAGGGCCTCAGGCCAATCTGAACAAGTACCAAGTTCTCGAGGAAGAAGAAGAGATAACACAAATAGATCAAGGAATGGAGGGAGGTCCAAAGGAGAAGGAGAAAGAGGAATACAAAGATCAAACAAAGGAAAATAATAAACATAAAGAAGCTATGATGAGGGATGTAGAACTAGATATGGACTAGGAAATGACCCAAAGCGAGATGGAAATGGAGGACCATGAACTACAGGAGATTCTTGATAGAGAACACCTAGATTTGGAAGGGTTCTTGAAAGAAGGAAACATGGGAGGGGTAGATTGGTTACCTCAAGAAGAGTTCACTAGAGTACAACAGCTGTACTTATGGAAAACCCAAGCTAAAGGGATGGACAGGCAAAGTAACACTATAAGACAGGGTAACAAGGTGTGAGAACCATAAAAAATACACCAGGATTAGCACCTAGATGCCCAGGAAATAAAAGAGGTAGAAAAAAGCAGAATGAGTTGCTAATGGAATGTGGAAAGCTAATGATAGATTTAGGTAAGATGAAAGACCTAACCAGGTACTCTTTCACAAATATTTAATGATGAAGTTTACTTTTTGGAATATCATGGGTCTAGGCAGTAAAATGAAACAAAGATTACTTAGTAACATAATGAAACAAGAAGCTCCGGATATGATTTTTATCCAGGAAACTTAATGTTCCATTCAAAAAATCAAAGAAATATATAGAAAATAGCTCAATCGATTTGAGTTTCTAGAAGTCAAAGCAGAAAATACAACAGGAGGCATCTTGACTCTTTGGAATACCCTAAAGATTGGTATAATAGATGTTGAGGCTTCTAGAAATTATTTATCAGTGGTTATTCAAGTTGTGGGGGATAGGGAGACCTATCTGGTCACGAATGTTTATGGCCCTCAGAGAATGAATGACAAAATCAGGTTTCTAGAGTCTCTTATGGATCTCAGAGAGAGATATGTAGAGATACCATGGATTATGGGTGGGGACTTCAACATGATCAAATCACTATCGGAGAAAAAAGTGTTGCCATTATGTTTCTGATGAGGTTATATGTTACAGATGTTGTACTTGATGGCAACACCCATGGCAAGGCTCTCAATATGATGAAAATTAAGGAGTACGCAGAAGAACAGTTTAGAAGATGCGTACCCACAGGTACGCCGTGCAGGGACCGCGACCAGACACGCAGGTCAGCCGTTCAGGAGGTGCATACCCCCAGCGCACACTCTTCAAGGCAGAAAAGCGCACACACGTGGGGTTTCTTATGTCTAACCCTTGGTATTTAGCCGACGGTATTGTATTATTATGGTTTTGGCCCGTGGTATTGATCCATCATTTAAGGAAGAGCTTGCCTATATAAAGCAAAGGAGATCATTTCGCTTAATCATCTTTTGAGAATTGAATATCTTAAGATCTGAAATATTGGGTTCTCGGTTTAAAAGCTTGATCTATGAAAGAGAAGTTGAAAGCGAATCAGTGAAGGGTGATCTCTCGAGCGCAAGATCAGATCTGAGCATCTGACTGTATTTCGGCCCTAATCAGGGGTACGCAGGGGCAACAAAGGCGCAATGCATGGGTACGCAGAGGCGACGAAGGCGCAGTGCGTGGGTACACAGAGGCGACGAAGGCGTAGTGCGTGGGTATGCAGAGGCGACGAAGGCGCAGTGCGTGGGTGCGCAGAGCAGCAGTGGTTCAGGTGCGTACGCACAGTAAAAGTACACAGCGCGATAGGCTTTTTGGGTGCATACCGCTGTGGCAGTACGCGGCGCGATAGTGCATCTGAGTGCGTACTGTATGCAGCGCAGTAGAAGAAGTAGTGCGTGGTCACGCAGTGCAGCAGAAGGAGCTCTGTGGGTATACGCAGAGAAGTAGAGGGTGAAGTGCGTAGCGACGCAGGCCAGTGAAAGGAAAACTGCGTATCTGTCTTAAGATCTTTTGTTGACTGAATTTTTCTGTTGATAAGGTGTTCTGGGTTCAGTTATGTTATTGTTGATCTGATTACTGCAGCTGGTTGTGTAATTTACATGTACTTGATGATCATTTGATGTATATGGATCCAGTTTGAAAATTTATGAAAAGTGGTCCTTAAAAAGAAGTAGGGGGTTGTAGCTCCCTTCCAGGAGAGACTGGAAAATGAGAGAGACTTGTAGCTCTTTGCAGGTTGCAGCCTGCGTACTGGTAAAGGACTGCACCAGTACAAGACCATTGTAAAAGGAGTTTCTAATTTGAAAGAAGATAGAGACATATTGCAGCAGGTGGTTTTCACCCACATTGGGTTTCCACCTTAAATCTGGTGTTCTTTGATGTGACTGTCTGTTTTTCTTGTTCATGCTCATTGTTTTATGGTACTGATATGCAAAAATAATTCAAGTATAAATAAGGAAGATTTGGTAAAAGGACTAGATAATACTGATTCACCCCCCCCTCTCAGTATTATTTTCAACAACTCGTTTATTCTGCAAAGTTGTTTTACATGCAGACAACTTGACTAAGTCCCAAATTTGGTTATGCATCAAGGAGTCCATCTCTTCTTCCATGGCTTGCTCCCCCTTCTTCCTGGTTTGTACCTGCATTGCTTCTTCATTAGAGGACTTTTGAGGTCTAAAATGGGCCTCCTAAGAAAAATATACAACCAAAATAAACTTTATAAGAACCAATAGGATTCAAGATGATAATGTCAACCATAAGAGATGATTCACCATTTTTGGAGTAAAAAAGTAAAAAGATTAAAAAATAATAAAATAATAAAACTACTTTTTCAACTCATATTTTCAACTTATCTCCCTAATGTTTTACTCAATTTTCAAATGGGAGTACTCGTTGGATGCAAAAATTTCATTTTGCATTCAAAGAGGAACCATGTTGCATACTTTCAATGGACCCTGTTACACAAAAAATAAGAAATACATGAAAAGCGTGATTGAAATCATGTTTTTCATATATTTCTCATTTTTCGTGTAGCAGGGTCCATAAAAAGTATGAAACATGGGTACTTCTTGGATGAGGAATCAAATTATGCATCCAATGAGTGTTCCCACTCAAAATTTGAGTAAACCCATAGGGAGATAAGTTGAAAATACGAGTTGAAAAAGTAGTTTTTTTCTTTTTTCCCTTTAAATTTTGATGATGGAATCTAATATATATAGATATATAATATCCCTATTATTTTATAGTTTCCTTAGGAGGCCCATTTTAGACCTCAAAATTCCCCTAATGTATCTTTTTGGTTCACTAGAATCAATCAACAATACATAATATAATGGAGGAGAGTATCGTTCAGGGGGTCTACTTATCCTAGTAGATCTTCTAACACCACTTTCAAGTGTTTGAGGTACATGTTGCTATTATGGTTGTTGTTGTTGTTGTGGTTTTTTATCATTATTATTTTCAGACAATGTTACTTTTTCTGTGATCTCATCAAGCACTGTGTATTCTTTGTTTTCCTTTTCCTATTTATTTTCTTGCATCTGATCTTTATACAAGACATTTTAAATGAATATGATATATCTACTCCTAATGATTTTGGGATTTTCATAATTATATGAGCGATGATCAAAATCATTAACACATATCCAATAAAGGTACATTTCTTTGATTTTTCCTCAAACTTTGTTCTATTTTCTTTATTGTTATGGATAAAGGCTTCACAACCGAAAGTCTTTAAAAATGAGTGGTTTACCTTTTTACCTGTACATGCCTCCTCTTGAATACCACCATCAAAGGAACTTGAAGGCCCTTTGTTTATTAGATAAACAACAATATCTAAAACATCTGCCCAAAATTGTAAGAGAAATCCTGCATGTAATCTCATGCATCTTGCATGCTCCATGATTGTCTTGTTCACCCTTTCTTCCACGCCATTTTGTCTTGGTGTTCCTGGAACTATCTTCTCTCTGTGAAATCCATGCTTTGAACAATATTTATCAAACGCTTTGCTACATTATTCATCTCCATTTTCTGATATGAGACACTTCAACTTCTTTTATGTCTCATTCTCCACAAAATATTTCCATTTCTTAAAAGTATCAAATACATTAGATTTTTTTCAAATACAATAAATTCAGGTTTTTTTAATTTCATCATCAATTAAAGTAACATAATAGTGAGAGCCACCAAGAGATGATACCTAAGTAGGTCCCCATACATTTGTATGCACAAGTTCTAATTTTTCCCTCTTCTTTTCCTTCCCAACTCTGAGAAATATGACTCTGTTTTGTTTTCCATAAACACAATTTTCACAGAAATCCAAATCAACATGCTTCAATCCTGGCAACAAATTTCTTAAGTGAAGAATCTACATCCCTTTCTCACTCATGTGCCCGAGCCTATGTTGACACAATGTCGTATATGCTCATGTGGAGGTTAAATCATTAACAGAATTAGAAATATCATTGCATAAATACAATGTACCAACCTTTTCTCCTTTTGCTATTACCAAAGATCCTTTAGTGACCTTCCAGGTTTTATCTGTGAATGTAGTTACACGACCTTCACCACTTAACTACCTTGTTGAAATTATATTTTTCTTCAGATATGGAACATGCCTTACCCCCTTCAATAGCCATTGGTTTCCATTTTGTTTATTTATAAAAGCCTTACCCATTCTAATGATTTTATAGGGTTTATCATCACCCAAATGAACCTATCCAAAATATCCTTAAACATAGTCATAAAAATGTTTCCTATTGAGTGTGGCATGGAATAAAGCCCTTGAATCTAACACCCATTGATCAATAATATTCTCCAATGAAAGAATCAAAGCATCATAGAACACATCACCTATCACATTTTATTCCTAATTGTTCTCTTGTTGTCCATCTCCTTCTTTTCGTTTTTGATATTTGCAGTCTTTCTTCAGGTGTCCTTTCTTCCCACATTTACAGCACACTAACCCTGATCTAGATTTGGATCTGCCTTTTCTTGACTTATTGTGATTTCCTTGGCTCTATCCTCTTTCCATTTTTCTTCCCTAGTATCTACAATCAAATCATTACTTGATGTCTCACCAAAACTTTTCCATCGCATTTTCTCGCTAAGGATGGAACCAATAACATCATCAAACTTTAAAGTAATAGATCCAGAGACAGAGTTATTAATATCCATAACTAAGCCATTCCAACTTTCTGGCAACGAGCATAGAAATAACATAGCCCTAACTTCATCATAAAAATTTGCCCCTACAGAAATTAACTGATTGGTAACCGTGTTAAATTCATATAAATGATCAGCAACAGATCCACCTTCTAACATCTTCATATTAAATAGATGCTTCATAAGAAATAACTTATTTGAGGCTGAGGGTTTTCAATATATTTTGGCCAATTCCATTATTAAACCTTTTGTTTTTGTTTTCTTTGAAATGTTGAATGTCATCGACGCTGCTAGACACAACTATATTGTTCCTAGTGTCTTTCTGTCGAGAAGATCTCATTCTTCATCTATCATACTTGTCGAATTCTTTTATTTTTAACTCAATGGTAGGTACATATCTTTCTACACAGATAATATTTCATCTACATCTTCCACAACTGGTAGTTTTGGCCGTTAAATTTTTCGACCATAAACCTACCATCTTTCGCCATTGCTCCCACTCAAACCAGGAACCCTTCTCTCCTACGAATTTATCATCCAAATATACCATCGACTCTGATACCAATTGTTAGAAAATAATTAATGGAGCAATGAAACACATGCAATATTGTTGAAACAAAAACACGGAAATTCATAAGACAAGAGAGACACAAACATATGTGGTTCACCCAATTTGGGCTACATCCACGGAGAAACAACTAGTCCTTCCTTTATATTATCTAGCAAAATGAAGAGATACAACCTATAGTAGATCCGTTGTAATTTCCTCTTCGCTCTCACATAGTATCCTCTCTCTTTCTCACTCATAAAAATAATCCACAACCATAATACAATTCCCTCATATAAACCAAGGGTTGTCTTCTAGGGAAAAAACCCTAAATTAACATAACTTCTACCATCATATCATCTGCCTAATGAATGGCCCAGATTGACTAAAAAATCATAATATTTTACAAGGAAATTTTTCATCTATTTTTAGCTTTAGGGGCACTACCCCAAAACCCTTGCAGGCGGGACAAGTCCCCCCAGTAACCCCCTATGTGGAGGAGTGTACATTTTTGCTGGGGTATACAAGCAGCTGAAACAAGACCCCTGAATCGGGAAGATAACCAGGCTCCACACCAGACATTTTCAAGATCATATTAATACACATAAACCCAATCTTGAATATGATCCAATTGAAAACATGGATACTCTAAAACCTCTACCATCTATATTTCATGATTCGCTTGATCAACCTATTTCAACTTTCAATGATGTTCAACCTATTGTTTCAAGCAGTGATCATATACAAGATAGTTTCATTTCACATGTAGAGGAGAAAAGTTTTGGAGATATGTCATGTTTGTCTTCCCTATTTCAAGGTGATAATTTCACATCTTTGGTCAATCACCGCTATTCTAACCTTGGTGACTTTCCAAATGATTTTAAACCTTTCATTCAAGTTGAGACTTTGGACAACCATCACATTGACATTCATGTTTCCATTAATACATATGGTGATGAGTGCTCAAGTAAATTGGATTAAATATTTTCTTCCTCAAATGACTTACATTTGCAAGGTATCGATCTGGAAACTATTTCTCACAGTTTATAATCTTCATGTATGGGTTGGGATACTCTTTCAATTCGAAATGACCCTGAAATTTATTTGATCCATGCATATTCAAATGAAAAACCTGAAAAGGTAAGTTTTCAAGTCTTTGAATCTTAGGTATGCACTATTGAAGAAAAGAAAGGTTAATATGAATGTTACATTGGCATGCTTGTATTTGACCATTATGTTGATGAGAATGATATTGATCCATTATTCTTGCAAGTTCAATCTAGTTTAGTTACAATTGGGGCTCCTCTTCATGAGTCTTTTCATCCTTTCTCACCTTTAACACATTACTTATTGTACCTAGACATGTTCGATAAGTATGTTATACCTACAATCCTTCTAAATCCTTAAGACCTTTATCTGACTAGTCTTTATTGCAGTCATGTACAGGATGGTGTGATTCTACAATCAGATGATGAAAAGTTTGAATCTGTCATTCATGATCCATTCAACATAAAATATTTCATAAGTTAGGAGGAATATGTTCCAACTCTATCTCATCAAGGAAATTTCTGATTGATACATTTAAATTCTCTACCCTTCAAGAGTCTAATACACCTATTCTTATATCTAATCAAACCAGTGGCACTAACAAGGTTTTCATTGACACATTATATAGTAGTGGTGCATGTCTACCTGTCAATTTTTCTAAGCCACCCAAATTTGATGATCCACCATCAGAAGGTTGTGAGACCTGTCAGGAAGTCAAGGCACTTTAGCCCACATTGATGGTTATTTTAGGGTCCCAAAATCCTGTCGATATTGTCGAACTAAGTTGTATCCATATTTTCACGCATAATTCTTTCCTTAACATTCCTCCATTGGATGCATGTTTACCCTTGAAGGACATTCAATGTTTCCATGTTAATCTTCTTTAATCTCAAGATAGACTTTCTGGTTAGATAACGGATTCTTGTTTGATTAGTCCCTTTTTATGTGAATCTCTTGTATTAGACCAAGCGTTGGAGAGCACATCTTTCACAGATCTTTACAACCCTATAATTTGTTATTTTGGGTTGGAGGATTTCTCTCTGTTTAACTCTTTCGAGATTGATTACCTTCTCATCTCTCTTGTGTGTGTTTTGAAGTTAATAATCTTCCTAACACAATTCCTCTTCTTGAGTGTTTGCAAATGCTTCAATCAGTCATCAGACCAAAACCCTTATGTTGATACAAATATTGGGTGTGATTTAACACATGTTTCCAATCTTTTGGCAGCTCAATATCCTAACTGGTTTCCTAGATTTACAATGTACAAATGTTTTCAATGTCTTGAGATTTTTTATTTTTGGCATGGCATGTAATTATATACAAATGGAACCAATGGAATATCAAGAATATTATGCGTTAACCAACCAATCTGATCATAACACTGGTTCCAACAACTATCACCCAATTATTTATTTTCCTATCAGCATATCTGATGATAGTTGTTTTATAGTGGTTGCTTTTGTTAAATCTATTGATTGTTATGATTCATCATTTCACTATTTATATGTTTATCGAATAGTTGAGGCACTTCAACATGATTTTATGGGTATGTCAATTCATCACCATATTCACAAGATTTCTGAGCAAGATCAGATTGAATTCCCCTCGGAAGATTCTCTTTTTTATTCGAATGCTTCAATTGAAAATTCATTTTACTATAAGTTTTAGGATTTTAAATTTAGTTGTTTTGAATATCGAGATCCAATCGTTGAATGGTTAAAAAAATCTTACCTGGCAATCTCTGTTGTAAATAATAAGTTTTGATCTCTCTTAATGTTTGCAAAAACCGAGAATACAAATGGATGTACATTCACAAGCAACCTCCAAGGTTTGTATGATCAACATATCAACAAGGTAAAGCACTTAAATGGTTAAAACTAGGTTGTCTGGCACATCCTGTTGTTAATAAGCAAGACCTTTAGTTCGTTATGCAAGATGTTCAAGTTGTTATATTTTCCTTTGCATAATGCTTTATATTTCTTTTAATTGTTGTTATCTTTGTGTTTGGAGGGAAGGAACTACAATGGTTACATTGTAAATATCATTATACTTGACCCTGAAATTCTAGTCGGTTAGGTTAGGAGTAGGCTTAGTTGCATTCTAGTTCCCTTTTGCATTTATCCTGCACTTTCTTTCCATTTAGTCTTTCCTTTGTTTTCTTACTTTGTCTTGTGTATTGTTTCATGTTTAGTTTTCCATTATTTGTTCTTTGGTTTTGTTTTTTCTTTCCTTCCATGCTTACTTAATAAGACTTTGCATGAAAGATGTTTCTCTTAGCTCAAAAGATAATCTAGAAAAACTTGAAAAGGATAATTGTGATAGTGAATAATGCTTGGATTTTGTTATCTGCTTCTCTATCTTGGGTTTTCATATCTCTTAAATTCAATGATGTCGGAACAGAATTTATGATCCATTCGAACATAAAGCTTTGAGTAGGACCAGGACACCCATATATGTTTTAGGATCTTTGTTCCTTAACTCGGCGTTGTAATTGAATGGTGTTTTGCAAGTTGATACAATTGAGTAGAGAAGGGAAAGGGGAAATAAATAGCAAGAAAACATATATCAGAGGTTTATATACATGTCGCTAAAGGAACAACCTCTCCTGCTCTCAATAAGTTGGGAACCCACTTCTTCCCCAATAAATAAATAAGTGTCTAAGCACAGTTCTATGAATAAAATAAATAAAGGGTGAAAGAAGAGAAAGGCTTCCTATGCAAAGATTTGAAACAAGTAACTTCGTTGGGATATTTTTTAGGCTCAGTGGTAACAAAGTGATGCTTTTGTTCTTAAAATGATTCTGTCATGTATTGTCCAAGCCTGCTGGTAGTGGAGAAACACCTAATATGAAAACTCATACTTTGATTATATTTAACTCACCATTTTATATTACCCTCTCCCAGATCAAAACAATTGTGATCTGGCAAGCTTTACGAATGTGTTAACCAAGGAATGGAATAGAGGAGACTATATATATAACCAGGTCAAATGGGGAAGCCAAGGTAATCCATACAATAAATCAATAATTCCTAAAATATTGAGACCTTGCACTTAAGGGTGAAACCTGAATATAGAAGTTGGAGTTCTACGAGTGTGTCACCAAGTGTTGACGTTGTGATCAACACCCTCCAAAACTTTGTTGACACCTAAATTTTGGAGCCTACTGAGGATCTTATGATCTGTCATAACATATTCACTTCATGATCGATTGATGTTGTGATAATTGTTTAAGTATTTTTCTTGATTCTAACTGTCAAAGTCACTTTCTCGCACATGTTCAATCTTTGATGAATTCATAAGTGTGCTCCTTTTATGCAAGCTTGAATAAGCATATCTCATTCCATCAAGACAATGTTTGTTCAATTTTCAACCTATGTTGACAGTCAGTGCACACTTTCAATTGACAACCCCCCTCACTTTGGTTGCAATTGTATTTAGATTTTGGTGAGTTTTCCCATCTGTCACCTTTGTGCACCTTTGCTTTCATAAGTGTCGTAATATCATGACTGTCATTTCTGCTTGATTTCACTTTAACTAGTGGCATTTTCATGTTATATTTTCTTTGGCATGTGTCACTTTCAATTTATTTCTCTTTTGCAAGTGTCAATTTCACATTTTCTCACTGTTGCAAGTGTTTATTTCGATGACTTTCACTCTTGTATGTGTCTCACCTTTGCACATCACTAGAGTTAGTTTTGCACACTTTGTTGCCTTAGACAATCCTACATATCATGATAATATGTTATAGAGACATTCCCATGGCTTGACACACTTTCTGATCACAGTGGACACTTGTGTCACAACATGTGTTCTAAGTGTTGTAAAGTGTCGTTCCAACTGTCGCACTTAGAAATAAGCATTTCTTTGTTGTCGTTTCAAGTTACGACTATTGTTTATGATTCTTGTACATTCCCTTGGCTTGTATTAATGGATTTCAAGAGTGTGATCCAGGTTTGAGTCTTATTCAGATGCATTTCCTCTTTTACTTTACTAGTCCCACACACAGATATTTCAGAGCTCTTCTTGGTCCTCCTTCCTAGTCAAATTTGTGAAGGCATTAGCCGTCTTTCCAGGTGATGAGTATTTCCTATTCATTATCCTCATTTATGCAACCTTTCCCACCAAGACTTGCACACTAAACCCTTCTCAAATCCACCACCAATGATTTCACATTGAGTGTTGGAAATAATACTGAGAGGGGGGGGGTGAATCAGTATTATCACATTAATAAAACTTTTTCATTTCCATAACCAGATTCATATATGCTACATCCACAACTTCTTATGATTAAGTTAATTGATCTTCAATGAGTGCATTACAACATTATCAACCATGTTATCAGTTAACAGATGCAGTAACATAGAATAGATCATCACACATAAGGCACACACATGAATACCATGATATAAGGTGGAAACCCAATGCGGGAGAAAACCACCTACTGCAAGTCATCTCAATCTTCTCCTTAATAAGAAAATCCTTTTACAATATTTGTACTGGTGCAGTCTTATACCAGTACAGGAGCTACAACCCCCTTTACTCTTGTACTAGCCGATCCATTTACTATTACGCAGGATGCTACCTGCTACAATGCTCCAAAGATTCACCTTTGCTTTTGTACTAGCTTAAGTACTAGTACGTAGGCGCCGGCCTACAATCTTCTCTCCTCCAGGTACCACGTATCATCAATTTTCAGAATGGATACACTGAAGCACAACACATAATCTGAAAGGCCACGTTTCATCCAATTTTCATACTGGACCCAATAACCACATTGAAGCT
>APFE030407969.1:0-45211 GCA_000404065.3 Pinus taeda
TTATATTTGCGTTTCCCCGTTTCCAAAATTTGGGGAGGTTGCGTTTCGTATTGCTTCCCGTTTTGGAAACTCGTACCCGTTTCCCCGTTTCGTGCAACTTAGGTAAGAAGTGTAATTTTGATTACTCATACCTTATACAACTTCTTTAAGCTACACTTATTACAATTTAAATACAATTTTATTTGCAATTTTTGACCTGCGGGGAATCTAAAAAATTAAAAAATGACTACCTAGACCTAACCAAATTCCACGAATTTTTTTGTGTGATCTAGTATGGTAATATACATCGACTTTAGATGCTAAGATGTGTCAGGGGCTCAATCTTCAAACTGTCACCCCAACTTTGGGGTAAAACGTGAGTGAAAAAACCTAGAAAATTATCCGCCTCTGAAAAAGAAGGGATAATTAACCAGATAAAAAAAACACTCCCAGGTGTACTCATTTGCTGATCGAGTCCCAACATCGTAGGCCTATTACAGACTCAAAACTCATCATTACTAGTATCACTTATTACAATTCTCTGTAGGGTGTGGAATCTAGGTACAAGAAAGATGATGAGAAGATAGAAGTAGAGTTAAAAAAACTCTGTTGACTGATGATATCTGATAGTACAAGTGTCCTCTAGATCATCCTTGGGCATGGAGTCTTCATATATTCATCAGGTGCCATTCCAGTGGTTAACCAGGTTTACTTGATTAGTGGGCCCAAGGTCTTTTGGAGATGTTTCATGGGGTTTTGAGGAGTTTCTATGGGATCTGATGACATTCGCTTGGCGTATTCCATCATCTGCACAACTTGTCTTTCGTTTCGTCGCATTTCGACAACTTTCAAAAAACAAGGTTATTATTGGCCTAACTCACTTAATTATGCTTAAGGTGGCATTGCGAGAGGAATACTTGACGGAACACCTTAACGTAATAGCTCGTTGGAACAGGAATGAGAATATCTACAGGATGGAATGGTTAGAGGTGGTTTTCATTGCCCCGAGGAAGCATGGTGGTCAATTTACCCTTTCCTCACATTAAAAAGAATATTTTAATTGAAATAAAAAGAGGGAAAAAGTGCTCAATGATTAAAATAATAATAAAATGGGAGGTTCTAGAGGGTTCCATCAGATTTATAAAAGTGGAGGAGGCCATTAGAGGACATCTTGGATTTGTGTTTTCTTCTTATGGAGAGGTTTAAGAACTCGGTTCTCTACTTCAGTAGTGTGAAAATTCGTAATCCTGAATCCTATTGCAGCGACTAGAAATTATTCTCCTAATTGTTAATTAAATTTAACAATTTATTTGTTGTTTCCTACAGCAAATACTGAATAACTCACACTGCAATCTACACAAATAAAACTGTGAAAGAATAAATGTTGGAAGAAATTCTAGCACACACATAAAATGACACAGATATTTTTGGACCAATGTCCTCGGAAAAACCCAACTTGAAAAAAATGGTGCAGCATTGAGGGTTTTATTTTGTTATGCAACAGTGAATGCTGAGTACATCTATGGAAGCTCAACTAGCAATCCAAACAAGAAGAAAATCTGAGTAAAATGGTGAAGGGAATTACTGTTGAAATTTGTAAGTATTACCCGTTAGAAATTTTATTTGTATTCTCTGGTTTATTTCGACTGCTTGTTTAATTACTAACAAGTTATTTAACCTTATAAACACTAAAATAAGCACAACAATCTCAACCATCTACAGATCAACAGCTGAAAAAAAATAAACAAACACACAAGTGACACTGTTATTTTTGGACAATCGTCCCCGGAAAAACCCAACTTGGGAAAACTGGTGCAACAGTTTTGAGGGTTTTATTATTAAGTAGCTTTTCTAAGTACACTGGGTGCCAAACTGGCTCACCCAATAGAGATAAACAAATTTGGCAGTATACCTCTCTTCGGAAGCAAATATTCGGAAAGTCTGCCACATGAAACCCTCTCCAGCACAATCTGAAGCATTGCATCAGCCCTCCTGGCCTTTGCGTCAGCCTAAAACCCTATGTGTCAGCTCTCTGAGGCTTTGTGCAGCTGATGAAAGGAGATTTTGGGGAAGGCAAAATCCCTTTCATATCAAATTTTCGATCCTGAGGCCTGTGGGTTATGGCCAACAAACCTATCAGAAGCGTTTATTTGAGGCCTTAAGCCTTTAAACCCGAGACCATTCAACTATCGGGATACACAGGATTACACGGGAAAACCCCGCTTGGAACACATAAGCCGGACTTCAAATACTATAAACTTGCATTCATAAATCGTCGGGTCTGCTCCTCCAATCCTTTCCACAGCACTGCGCCGTCCTTCGCATTCTTCGATCGCCAATCAAAGAACTTGCATGACAATCCTGCACCGTTGATCTAACAAACTTGATTCGACAGCTGTCAGAGATTTTGGGTGGACAAATAGCACAGAGAGTACTTGCCCGAAAAAAGCGGTTTTCTCTCTCCACCCTTGTGCTACATGTCAATCGATAAGTGGAATCGGGTGACTACCCTCTAATACCACTTACCACTTCTACCTCGCCCGAAATACCACTTTGTCTTGAGAAACCACCTCTTCGTTGATTATCTTCCGCGCTCTTTCACCATGCGATGACCGTTAGATTTAAATGATCGATGGTTCTCATTCTTTGCTGCCTACGCCGTTGATTTTCTGCTTATTGATGGATCTTTGCACTTAACACGGATCTGCCACACTCCGTTTAACACATGACATTCATATATCGATTCATTCACTTAATAGTGGATCGCCATTGATCCTTACAGTGATTTATGGTCAATCAACAATCTCGCAACACAGGACTAACTCTATATATGAAATACACACAGGCTATCTATACAGTAATACATAGGTGCACAATTCAACACTGAAACACACTTTTATATTATACACGACATAGTTACATTCTAAGGCATTTTAGCCGTAGAAACAAGCTCACCTTTTGGTTACATTTTGGTCACTTTGTTCTCACAAATTTCTATCTGTCATTTTGTATCTCACTCCCCTATTGAACACGCAGGTTCATCATATATATATATAAGGGAACATTGAATTGGATCACTGTGAAGGATTCGATCACATCCTTTCCTCAAATCTCTCAACTAATCTCTCTATATGCATACATATGGTAGATTACATTTAATTAAGTCCATCAAACTAGCTCTATTTTAACAGAAATGTCCCCGGTTTAGCTCCGATGGTCCACGTCCTCCTTACTCCGCTTGGATTTCTCGTTTGATTAAGAGTGTCAGATGCTTATGCATCAGACTCTCGAGGGACAAAAATTTATGACCTCCTGGTCATATGCTTCTCCTTATCCTTAGCAATTCTACCCACTTCTCAGTGGAACTGCCTTCATGATCATCTGTGAGCTGCAACCCACCTCTGCAGTAACAGTCTTCTCTACTACACGATACCTCACTAAGCTTTCTCCTCTGAGCTTTAGTCTTTTGGCATCCTTCTGGTTCTCTCCTCTAGAACCAATTGAGCACTCCTTGCTCTAGGTTGCTGCAAGTCTTCTCACCTCCTGCTGCTGCTATCTGTACAATAGTAAGTCCATAAACTGTCCATACTTTAAACAAATGTACCTCCTTCTGCTGCTTGCAAACTCTTCCTCCTTGTAGGAAATCTTCTTCCCTTTCCCTGCTCTGATACCACTTGATGAAAGAAGATTTTGGGGTAAGGCAAAATCCCTTTCATATCAATTTTTCGATCCTGAGGCCTGTGGGTTATGGCTCACAAACCTATTGGAAGCGTTTATTTGAGGCCTTAAGCCTTTAAACCTGGGACCATTCAACTATCGGGATACACAGGATTACACGGGAAAACCCCGCTCTGAACACATAAGTCGGAATTCAAATACTATAAACCTGCATTCATAAATCGTCGGGTCTGCTCCTACAATCCTTTCCACAGCGCTGTGCCGTCCTTCGCATTCTCTGATCGCCGATCAAACAACTTGCACGACAATCCTCCACCGTTGATCTAACACACTTGATCTGACGGCTGTTAGAGATTTCGGGTGGACAAATAGCACGGAGAGTACCCGCCTGAAAAGGCGGTTTTCTCTCTCCACCCTCGTGCTACGTGTCAATCGATAAGTGGAATCGGTGACTACCCTCTAATACCACTTACCATTTCTACCTCGCCCGAAATACCACTTTGTCTCGAGAAACCACCTCTTCGTTGATTATCTTCCGTGCTCTTTCACCATGCGATGAGTGTTAGATTTAAATGATCGATGGTTCTTGTTCTTTGTCGCCTACGCTGTTGATCTTCTGCTTATTGATGGATCTTTGCACTTAACACGGATCTGCCACACTCCATTTAACACACGACATTCATATATCGATTCATTCACTTCATAGTGGATCGCTATCGATCCTTACAGTGATCGATGGTCGATCAACAATCTCGCAACACAGGACTAACTCTATATATGAAATACACACAGGCTATTTATACAGTAATACACAGGTGCACAATTCAACATTGAAACATACTTTTATATTATACACGGCATAGTTACAGTCTAAGGCATTTCAGCCTTAGAAACAAGCTCACCTTTCGGTTACATTTTGGTCACTCTGTTCTCACAAATTTCTAACTGTCACTCTATATCTCACTCCCCTATTGAACACGCAGGTTCATCATATATATATATATATATAAGGGAACATTGGATCAGATCACTGTGAAGGATTCGATCACATCTTTTCCTCAAATCTCTCAACTAATATCTCTATATGCATACATATGGCAGATTACATTTAATTAAGTCCATCAAACTAGCTCTATTTTAATAGAAATGTCCCGTGTTTAGCTCCGATGGTCCACCTCCTCCTTGCTCTGCTTTGGATTCCTCATTTGATTAAAAGTGTTGGATGCTTCTGCATCAACAGCCTCTCTAGCTCTTTGCGTCACTCCTACAGCCTTTGCGTGGATGACGCAAGCCCTTCTAGCCTCTGTGCAGTCACTACTCGTCTCTGCGTGGCTCTCTCTGCCTATGTGTCTGCCTCTCTGCCTCTGCACTGGTTTTCCGACACTATCTCTACCTCTTTGCCTCGTAGTCACTGCCCCTCGTTGCAACTTTGATCACTAATTTGATTTCTCTTAGCAAACCTTGCTCTAGAAAATCGAATCACTGATCACTCTGGTGTATCTCCAACTAACCCTCAAGCCTTCTCTTATACTTTTTTTTGTTGAGTCGTCAACGGCCGAGATTACATCTCTAATCAACGGCTAAGATTAGATTTGGCTTGATCCATGTCCTTTAGAACCTTCTAAGCCAGTTTTATATTAATATCCATTATTAATATCTCCTTCATCAGGCAGAATTTCCCCAAACCATTTATGGGTCTTGGAGATATCATGTGCTATAGACTCTCCACTAATTTTCATGGCTAGAGCACATCCAATGCTACTCCAAATCAACACTCTCTGTTAGCGAGGATTGTGCTCTAGTAATACTCCACACTGAGCATCACCCTAATTATACGGCATCGGTACCTGTGCTGATGCTAGACCTCCCCACCAAACACCCTCTACATTGTTGTATCTTGTACTACTGCCCATGGCTCTGCCACTGCCACTGCTACATCTGTATGACAACTCCCTCTGCATCCGTGCTGTTGTTGGCCCTTTCTCCCAACACTGCATGTGCACTGCATTTCTCTCTCATCATGCTACATCATGCCACTGCTACTGCATTTCTCTCTTATCATGCTGCATTGTGCTACTACTTCTGCACTGCAACTCAGTTACTGAGAAGTAAGTAACTGATCCACCCAACTACTGACATCCCTGTCAGGCTAGAAACCCTCTCGATGTTGAAGCTCTCTCTGTCGCTATCCTGTGCTCCCTCTACTGCATCTGTGCTGCCACAACAACTTTGTGCCTCTCGCACCGTTACAAACTTCTCTATGCCATCCTGCATTGATGCAACCTCCTCTGTGCCCCTTGCATTGCTGCAACCCTCTCTGCGCTGCCAGGGTTTACTGCACTCTAGCACTCTCTGCTGCTTCATCCGCATCCGCTTCTACCGACATCCACCATCCTGCTACTCTCACTTCGGGGCTCCCGTAGTCAAGTATAATCCAAGAGTTTGGGTACCTCAAGGATCCTGCCCCTCATCGCCTGTAGTTTTCCTAACTACAGCTTGATGTCTCCCCACCTCTTATCTAGAGGTTCATGAGCACTCATGGCACAATTGTCATCCTCCTCTACCTCCTTTTCCACCTTCGCTGGCGCTGCCTTGGAGTCAGACACCTCTCCCTTATTCTTCTTCCTTGGACACTGGTTCACATAATGCCCCATTCCCCACAGTTGAAGCACTTTATCTTGGAGAGGTCCTTTTTCTTCCTCTCTCCTGCTTCCCCGCAGATGCCAAAGTTGCATCCTCTTCCTCCTCTTTCTTGACTCAGGCTCCTTTACTGCTGCTTCCCGTCTTGGTCAGCTGCCTGATCTCTTCTTGGCGAAGAGTTGCCCACAATTCTTCCCATCCTCGAAGATTCGCTCTGCCCAAAATGCTTTGGACAAACGTCTCCCACTCCTTGGAGACTGCGTTTAGGGCAGTCCTCGCCATCAATTCCTAATCCGACGTGACCCCTATGGAAGTCAGTTGGTCCTGGATCGCATGCAACCTACTGAGGAAGTGATCTTCTTGCTCCCCTTCTACATCTAGTACGATCGCAGCTGATTCTCCAATAGCATCTTCCTTTGCATGAAAGTGCCTTGATACAATGTCTTTAAGGTATCTCACATTTCCTTTGTCGTCTCCTTCTCAGCAATATGCTGGACCAGAAGATCCTTGACCCCATCAAGGATTATGCATTTTGCCTTGGCCATCGCATCCTCATACCTTTCATTGTCAGCTGGGTTGACTGGGATAGCCACAGTTCTCAAGGCAAAGGCCTTGATGCGATGTCTATCTAGAACGGACAGGATCCTGGCCTTCCAGAAGGCAAAGTTGGACGCGCCATCTAGCCTGTCCTGATCCCTCAGTCCATTCATGGCCATCTCTTTGCTCTTCTTTTTTACTCCTTTGAGTCTCTATTTCCCTCCTGGAAGTTCTCTCTTTAACTCCCTCTGAGTCGCTACTTCCCTCCTGGAAGTTCTCTGCTGGACTCCCTCTGAGTCTTGATTTCCTTCCTGGAAATCTGCCTGCCAAACGTCAAATTGCACCTCTTCGATCTCCTATGCACCTACAACTGATCTAGATTTCTTGGCTAGAAATCTACCTAGGTAGCGACTTCCACCTTGGTTTTGCCCCGTTGGGTACTGTTTTGTCTCGGCAGCAACAACACCCCACTAGCTTCACTCCCCGCAATCTACCTACAGCTTCCTATGCCTCAACAACTAAAGAACTGAGCCTCTATGCTCTGCGCAATCCCAACACTGGCTGAATTGCTCCAGTAGCCACCTGTGTCACTCCTACTTGGCTGAGAAGGATGACGTGGCTCTTCGTGAGCCTCTTTTGCGTCTCACTGCTTCTGCGCTGGCCCCTTCTCTAGCTCGAACTGATGACGCAAGCCTTTTGCATCAACCCTTCTATGTTGTTTTTTGCCTAGGAACAACTTTTGTCACTCGGGATAGTTGTTTCTACTGCAAATTCTCTGATTTAGATGGCGTCTTCAGCTCTCCTGTGATCTGCAATGCTCTGATACCATGTTGAAATTTCTAAGTATTACCGGTTAGAAATTTAATCTGTATTCTCTGGTTTATTTTGCCTACTTGTTTAATTACTAATAAGTTATTTAACCATATAAATACTGAAATAAACACAATACAGTCTAAACCATCTACAAATCAACAGCTAAAAGAAATAGACAAACACACAAGTGACACCGTTATTTTTGGACAATCCTCCCCGGAAAAACCCAACTTGGGAAAACCGGTGCAGCAGTTCTGAGGGTTTTATTATTAAGCAACTTTTCTGAATACACTGGGTGCCAAACCGGCTCACCCGACAGAGAAACAAATATGGCAGTAATACCTCTCTTAGGAAGTAGATATTCAGAAATTCTGCCCCATGAAACCCTCTCCAACACAATCTGAAGCACTACGTTAGCCCTCTTGGCCTCTGCGTCAGCCTGAAACCCTCTGCATCAGCCCTCTGAGGCTTTGCACATCCTCTCTGGCTCTCTGCGTCACTCCTGCAGCCTCTGCATGGATGACGCAGGCCCTTCTGGCCTTTACGCAGTCACTGCTGGCCTCTGTGTGGCTACTTCTGCCTTTGCGTCTGCCTCCATGTCTCTGCATTGGTCTTCTGGCACTATCTCTGCAGCTTTGCCTCATACTCACTGCCCCTCGCTGCAACTTTGATCATTGATTCAATTTCTCTTAGCAAACCCTGCTCTAGAAAATCGAATGACTGATCACTCTGGGGTAACTCCAACTAACCCTCAAGCCTCCTCTTATACTTTTTTTGTTGAGTCTTCAACGACTGAGATTACATCTCTAATCAATGGCTAAGATGAGATTTGGCTTGATCCATGTCTTTTAGAACCTTCTAACCCAATTTTATATTAATACCCATTAATATTTTTATTTTCCTAAGTTTAGACTTAGGAACCCATTAAAAATATTAATTATTTTAATATGTCTTTCATCGGGCGGAATTTCCCCAAACCATTTCTGGGTCTTGGAGATCTCATTTGTTATAGTCTCTCCACCAATTTTCATGCCTAGAGCACATCCAATGCTACCCCAAATCAACAATTACCTTTCTCCCACAAGCAATCTCTAGCTCGGCTATCCCTATCAAAACTCTGCCTCCTAGAGCTTTGTGTCAGCCTCTGCGCTGCTCTGCATAGCTCGTTGGACGACTTGCTTCAAACTGGGCTCTGATTAAGTTGTTCTGCCTCTGGATGCTGAGAAAATTATCTCTTTGGCCCTCTAGGGCTCCTTCCAGGCCTCTGGAACTAAGAACGAATTTTCTTCTCTCCAAATCGAACTGCCTGACTGAAGCAACTACGTTGCCCCTTAGTGCTGCCTCTCTGGGATAATTCGGCTCACTTGTTGCTGCCTCTCCAGATCTGGAAAATATTTCCTCCGATCACTATCTCTTCCCCTCACTCACTGCCTCGATCTCACTGGCTCTCTGTTCGACAACTGACTATTGCTACTTTGGAAATCGATCTGCTCATGAAATCAAACTGCTTGAGTGTCTTCTCCAAGTGCCCATCGACTTCTTCTTATAATCCTCTGTTGGGAGTCCAATGGCCAAGATTAAATCTTAATCGATGGCTAGGATTAACTTCAAGTCAATCTGTGTGAGTTTCTAGAACATTCACACCTTGACTTAATTAACACTGATTAATTAGCCATATTCCCTAAGTTTAGACTTAAGAAATATTTAAAAACTGACTAATAATCTAATTAAGTCATTTCTAGGCGGAATTTCCAGAAATGATTTCTGGGTTTTGGAGATCTCATGTATTCTAATCTCTCCACAAAATTTCGTGGATAGAACACATCCGATGATACAAAAACTAACACTCCCTCTTAGCGAGGAATGTGTTCTAGAATTCTAGTGCTTTACTGCACCCTGTCTCTGTATCATCTCCTGTCACGCTTCTGATGTCTAGATGTTGCTATCCACCAACCACTGCGCAACTCTAATATCCGTTGCATCTTTGCTGTTGCTAACACTATCGTATTGTTGCCAACACTAGAACGCCTTCTCATTTGTTGTTGTTGTTGTAATTGCAACTACTACAACTGAGAAGCATCCCAAATATTGAATCAAATGTGATCAGCATGATGCATCTGTCTCCTAACTCCTGAGTCATGACTGTTGCGAGCTCTGGTCTGTCTACTAAAGACTCTGCACTATGCTAACTGTACTATTGCTGCTAGTCTGTAACTGTCACTCGGCCTTTAACGGCATCTACTGCCACTCGTCCATCCTGCTACTAAAAAACTATGGGCCCTCGTAGCAAGGTACTGATCTAAGAGGTGGACCTCCTCAAGGAACCTTCCCATCTGTAACACTTTGGGGCTACAACACCAAATCTCCCCACCTCACTCTTGGAGGTTTGTCAGCAAACATGGTGAAGTCTTCCTCTAGCCTGGAGGAAAGTCTATCGATCTCCGCTGATGTTGCCTGCTGGTCTTGCTTTTCCTCCTTGTCCTTCTTCCTGAGAGGACACTGGGTACTGTAGTGACCGAGCTCACCACATCTGAAGCACTTGACCTTCGACAAGTCCTTTTTCTTCTTTTGTTGTTCCTCCTGCCCCTGACTGGGGCCCTTGTTGATTTGAGGTAGCATTGGATGTGCTCTAGCCATGACAATTGGTGGAGAGGCTAAAGCACATGGAATCTCCAAGACCTAGAAATGGTTTGGACAGATTCTAACCGGTTTGGGAGATATTAAAATAATTAATATTTTTAATGAGTTCCTAAGTCTAAACTTAGGAAAAATAAAATAATAATGGGTATTAATTTGAAACTAGGTTAGAAGGTTCTAAATGACATGGATGAAGCCAAATCTAATCTTTGTAGTTGATTAGAGATGTAATCTCGGCCGTTGAACTACCCACAGGAAAAGTATAAGTGGAGGCTTGAGGGTCAGTGGGAGAATACACTAGAGTGATTAGTCATTCAATTTACTAGAGCAGGGTTTGCTAAGTAAAGTATAATTAGTAATCAGTTTGCAACGAGGGGCAGTGAGTACTGGACAGAGAGGCAGGGATAGTGGCCGAGAGACCAGCGCAGAGGCAGAGAGGCAGACGCAGAAGCCAGAAGAGGCCATGCAGAGGCTAGCTGGGACAGCGCAGAGGCCAGAGGGCCCGCGTCATCCACGCATAGGGAAGCAGGAGTGATGTAGAGGGCCATAGAGGCTACGTAGTGCCTCAGAGGGTTGACGCAAAAGCTTCTGAGGCTGACGCAGAGGCCAGGAGGGTTGGTGCAGTGCTTCAGTGGTGCTGGAGAGGGTTTCGTGGGGTAGGTTTTGTGAATACTTGCTTCCGAATAGAGAGGTATTACTGCCAGTTATTTTCTCTGTCAGGTGAGCCAATTTGGCACCCAGTTGTACTCAAGGATAGACTGCATAATAAAATAAATCCTCAGAATTGTTGCACCGGTTTTCTCGCTTTGGGTTTTTCCAGGGACGAGTTGTCCAAAAATAATGGTGTCACTTGTGTGTTTGCTATTTCTTTCAGATGTTGACCTGTAGATGGTTGAGGCCGTATTATGTTTATTTCGATGTTTATATGTTCAAGTAACTTGTTCGTAATTAACAAGTAGGAGAAATAAACCAGAATGATATAGATAAAATTTCTAACCGATAGACTTAGAAATTTCAACATGGTATCAGAGCATGGTTGTAGATCACATGAGAGTTGAAGAAATCAACTGAAGCAGAGCATTTGCAGCAGAAACAATTGTCTCAAGTGACAGAAGTTGTTCCTTGCAGAAAGCTACAGAAGAAGGGTTGACATAGAGAGACTGCGTCATCAGTCCAGGTCAAAGAGAGGCCAACGCAGAGTGTGAGGAGGGCAAAAAAAGGCTCACGCAGAGACCAGGAGGGTTGACGCAATTGTCTAAGGGAGCATTTTTGCCAGTACCAGGATTGCGCAGAGCCTAGAGGCTTAGTCCTTCAGTTGTTGGGGCATAGGAAGCTGTGGGTAGTTTGCGGGAGTGAAGCTGGTGGGGTACTGTGGGCAGAACAATACCTAATAGGGTAAAACCAAGGTAGAGGGAGTCGCTACCGAGGTAGATTTCTAGCCAAGGAATCTGGATCAGTGTTGCAGGTGCATAGGAGATCGAAGAGGTGCGACTCGACAGTTGGTAGGCGGATTTCTAGGAGGGAAATCAAAATCCAGAGGGAGTTTAGCGGAGAACTTCCAGATGGGAAGTAGCGACTCAAAGGGAGTCGAGGAGAGAACTTCCAGAGGGAAGTAGAGACTCGGAGGAGTCGTTAGGAAGAGTAGAGAGATGGCCATGAATGGATTTAGGGATCAGGACAGGCTGGACGGGGCATCCAAGTTTGTGGTTTGGAAGGCCAAGATCCTATCATTCTAAATAGTAGAGCATTAACAGAGGGCATCAACAGTGATGTAGAGGCCAGTAGAGGCTATGCAGTGCCTCAGAGGGCTAACGCAGAAGGTTTTGAGGCTGACACAGAGCTCAGGAGGGCTGACATAGTGCTTTAGTGGTGCTAGAGAGGGTTTTGTGGGGTAGGTTTTCTAAATACTTGCTTCCGAATATAGAGGTATTACTGTCGGTTATTTCTCTGTCGGGTGAGCCAGTTTGGCACCCATTTGTACTCAAGGATAAACTGCATAATAAATAAACCCTCAGAATTGCTGCACCGATTTACTTGCATTGGGTTTTTCCGGGGACGAGTTGTCCAAAAATAACAATGTCACTTGTGTGTTTGCTATTTCTTTTAGCTGTTGATATGTAGATGGTTGAGACTGTATTGTGTTTATTTCGATGTTTATATGTTCAAATAACTTTTTCGTAATTAACAAGTAGGAGAAATAAACCAGAAGGATACAAACAAAATTTCTAACGGATAGACTTAGAAATTTCAACGACCCTTAGACGCGAGGGCCACATTCTCCTCCTCTTCCTTCACTTGCTTCGATCTTCTACTGTTGCTACTGATGGAGCTTTTTAGAAGAGCTCGCCTCAACCAGTGTTATTGGAACCGAACCGGTTCTAGCAAAACCGATCGGTTTGACTGGTTTGGAGGCAAAACCAGTCCGAACCGGTCCTTTGAACCAGAAATGACCAATTTGGTACCGAACCGGTTCCGCCAACCTATGGGTCCCATTGCCGTGCTGCGAGGTAGTAAACAAAAAGTTTTTTTTTTGGTTTTTTAATAGTTTTCCTAATTTCTAAACCTAATATAGAGCGCCCACCCAAAGCTATTTAAACACCCCCACCCCCTCTATTCTACTCACACTATTCATTCGAGTCTCTTGCATTTTTTGAGCTAAGTTCAGTGAGGAGAACATGGAGAGTTTTTTGCAAGGTTGTTTTGAAGAAGATTTTTTGCAGATTTGAAGAGATAATTGGAGTCTTCGAGAGCTGTTGGGTTGGAAGATTTTTGAGCTACTTCAAAGATTTATTTTTTCCTATAGATTTTTGGGTTTTCTTTAGTGGTTTTTGTTGTTGGTGGAATTTTTTATTTTATTTTGTTGGGGCTGCTACATCGCTGATTTTGGAGCTGATTTTTTTCAAAATATTTAGAGGGTAAATCAAGGAAATTTCTGCCATTTTTTCCTCTAAAAATCAACAATTTGTTTCTCATAAAAATTAAAAACCCCATTGTTTTTATGCAGATTTGTAGGGGCTACTCTAGAGCTGATTTTAGAAGAGTTCGGAGTTGCTTTTCTTTAGCAAATCAAGAGGGAAATACAATGTATCTTTTCAACCATTAATGTTCTATTTTTCTTCAAAAAACTATTTTTTTCTTCTCTTAAAATTTTAAAACCCCAATTTTTTTAATGCAGAATTCAGAATTTCAGATTTCTTCTATTTTTTCTCAAAAATTATTGTAATTTGAAGGGTTATTTTGAGATATTTCGTTGACAAATTTCTAAAGAAGATTTTGGCACTGATTGAAGAGTTTACTTTCAACTTGGTTGGAGCTTATTCTCTTTTCAAAATTTATTGATTTTCTCCAGGTATATCATTGTTTCTACTCTTCTTTTATTTTTCTTTAAAAAAAATATGTCATAAAAATTTGAAGTTCTAAAAAACATAGAGTTTTCTATGCAGATTTTACTATTCTTCCCCATGGCCCCCAAAAATAAGAATGATCCAGCTTGGGTTCACTGCCATTTAAATGAACAAGGGGTAAAAGTTTACAACTATTGTGGGAAAAAAGTTAAGGGTGGAGGGATCCATAGAATCAAAGAACACCTAGCACATTGGAGAGAGCAAGTAAAACCTTCTGAAAATGTTTCTGATGATCTCAAAGTAGAGATGCAAAGTTTAATTGAATCCTACAATGAAGAAAACGGGAAAAGCAAAAGTCTTAAAAAAAGATATAGCCAAAAGTCAAAAGGATGATGCATGTTTGGTGACTCTGATTTTGAAGCATATGTGCCTAGTTTTGAAGAATCCTCTAGTTTCCCTTCTAAAGTTGGAGAAGGTAGTTCAAGTGGTTTAAACTTGAAGAGGACAACAACTTGTAAAGCAATTGACTCCTTCTTTGTACCTCGCACCACCCCTCGTTCTCAACTAACACTTGATGCTAAATGGAAGAAAATAGAGGAGGTTGCATATGAATGCATTGCTAGATGGTGGTATGATGCAGATATACCTTTTAATGCTACTAATTCTGCATATTATCAGCGTATGATTGATGCTATTGCTTCATGTGGAGAAGGCTTCAAAGGCCTTAGCTTTCATGATATCAGGGGGCCACTTTTACAAAATAAGGTCCAAAGAATAGAAGAGTACCTTACAGAGTTCAAGCAATCATGGACCAAAACAGGATGCACAATTATGTCTGATGGATGGACTGATGGTGGATCTTGCAATATTCTAAATTTCTTAATTGCTTGTCCAAAAAGTACTATGTTTATCAAATCTGTTGATGCATCTGATTAGGTGAAGGAAGTAGGGGCTGAAAATGTTGTACAAGTTATCACAAATAACGCCTCTAACTATGTTGCAACAAGAAAAATGTTGGAGGAAAAACACCCCACCATTTGGTGGTCTCCATGTGCAGCCCATTGTTTTGACCTCATGCTTGAGGATATTGGCAACATTGAGTGGTTGAAGAAGTGTGTGGAAGATGCAAAATCCATAACCAGTTACATCTACAAGCACTCATGGGTTTTGAACCTTATGAGAAAGCACACAGGGGGTAAAGAGCTTGTTTGATCAACCATCACATGATTTGCAACCAACTTCCTTTCGTTGCGATCCCTTGTTCAACAAAAAACAAACTTGAGGAAGATGTTTTCATGTGATAAATGGTATTCATCTCAATGAAGCAAAAAGGCAAAACGAAAACAGATGGTTGACCAAGCATTTGACAAAAGATTTTGGTCAAAGGCAGAGGAGATTATGCTATTTAGTGAGCCTCTTGTCAGAGTTTTGCGGATGGTGGATAGCGATAAATCTGCTATGGGTTTTGTTTATGAGGCCATGGATCAGGCCAAAAAACAAATAAAAACAACATATGGGGATAAAAGACAAAAGTACATTCTTCTATGGAGAATCATTGATGAAATATGGAACAAACAACTCCATAGACCTTTACATGCAACCGGCTACTACTTAAATCCAAGGTATGTAATTTTGGATTTCAATTCTCATTGCTTATAAGTTATAAGTTTTAACTTTTGCTTTTTAGCTTTTAGTTTTGTTTACTTGATGAATATGTTTTTGTTTTATGAATTTTGAAGGTACCATTACGCTACAAATTTTTAAGCCGATGGGGAGGTTTTAGGGGGATTGTATAAATGCATTGAGCGCATGGTCCCAGATTCCAAGACTCAAGATCAAATTCATAACAAGCTCTTGAATTTTAGTGAGAGTCTTGGTACATTTGGAATTTCTATGGCTATAGGAAATAGAGCAAAGAGTCCCCCAGGTAAAAACTGTTAAAATTTGCAAATTCTTATATTAATAATTTACTCATTTGATTTCAACTTTCAAATTCATTTGCTAATACTTTTTTTCCTTCCATTCTTTTTGCAGCCTATTGTTGGCAACAATTTTGTAGTGAATGCCCTCAATTGCAAAAATTTGCGATTAGAATTTTGAGTTAGAGATGTAGTGCTTTAGGGTGTGAGCGGAATTGGAGTGTGTTTGAGCGTATACACACTAAGAAGAGGAACCGTTTGGAGCAAAAGCAGTCGAATGACATGGTTTTTGTTCAATACAACCTTAGGTTGAGGCACAATCAATCGCTGAATAAAACCCCTGAAACAAGCAACATTGTCTTGGATGACTTTAATCCAATATCAAAATGGGTTCTGGAGAGTCAACCAACAACATTTGATAATGAATAACTTTCTTGGTTGGACTTGGACCTACCTCCACAGGATGCAGAGGAAGATATATCAAAAGCACCAGTAGCAACTTCACGGCCAAGGGAATCAAGCCGTAATCCCATTGCAGACTTGGATGCTACTCACTCTTTAGATGAGGATGAGGAGGATGATGATTATGCTGATGATTGATGATTTGACCATTGATTTGCTATAGTTGTAGCTTCTAGCATTGTAGGATGAAGTATAACACTATGATCTAGCATGTTATTTTGGACTATAAAGGCCTTTTAGAGCCTGCTTCTTGATGTTTGTAACATTTTTGGTTCAGTGATGTTTTGCACCAAGTGTTATTTTGGTTATATGCACTATTACTTGCTATATAAATGAGAACTTTTGCATATTTGTGTATAAATGTTTTGGATTCATATGGATGTACATGAATATATCTCTTTTTCTTTGAAATGTGAATATTTTATGTGTTTTGGGTAAACCTTTTTTGTTTTTTGTTTTTTTTCTTTCTTTCCAGTTTCGAGCTATTCTTAGTCCACAAGGTTTTTCGGTTCAATGGCTGGTTCGGTTCCAATAACATTGGCCTCAACTTCTCTTCTTGCAAATCAACCCACATCTTGTCCCACCTTGGCAAGGTATCTCTGCCCAAAATACTTTGGACGAATCCCTGACACTCCTTGGAGGCACTGTTTAGTGCCAATCGCACTAGCTCTGTGGGTTGAGGCGCTGCCCCAACAACTGACAATTAGTCTCGGACCTCCTAAATCTTGGTGAGGAAGGGGTCTATGCCTTACCCCTTCTACATATAGATGAGCCTTAGCTTCTCCTCTAAGTACATCTTTCGCTGCTCGGAAGTTCCCTGGTACAACGTGGAAAGTGTATCCCACATCTCTTTGGTTGTTCCCTTGGCCGCTATGTGTGATATAGCATGATCCTAGCCACCATCTAGGATCAATCTCTTTGCTCGCACCATTTCCTTTTTGTACTCCTTCAACTAATCTGCATCCTGGGGTACTACTACCATTGCATCAATATATGGTTTCAGGCCATATTCATCCAAAAGGAAGGACATCCTTGCCTTCCAAATGACATAGTTGGAAGCTCCATCCAGTCTGTTATGATTACGAAGTCCAGTAGTGGCCATCTCAACAAATGTTGAAAATCTCCTTTTCCCTTTTGATCAATTGCTACTCAGATATTCACACTCGCTTTTGGAGTGAGAAACTTTGCTCACAACGACTGTTGATCTGCAAGGGAAATCGAACTTCTTGAGACTAGAAGTTCCCTAAGAAAAAATTTCCCTCAGTGTGTGCTCTTCTTCCACCCGACATTAGCCTTGCTCTAGCAAACTGCTGCAAAAACTTTTGCGTCCATCTAGAGATCTGCTCTACGTAAATATTGGGTTGTTCCCTCTGCCTTTGCAATCCCTCGATCTGGAGAGATCGAATTTTTCTGTTCCTCTCTCAGAAAAATCAAATCTCCTCAAGAAATTCGGCCTCTGGCAAAGTGATTGCATTGCCCTCTGGGGTTTCAATCTGCTGCCCACACAGAACAGTGAAACTGCTTCTTTCTTCACTACTGAGCTCTTCGGCTGATCATCTGCACTCTGATAACATGTGAAAATTAGTAATCCTAAATCCTATTGCAACAACTAGAAATTATTCTCCTATTTGTTGATTAAATTTAACAATTTAGTTACTGTTTCCTACAACAAATATTGAGTAACTCACACTGCAATCTACACAAATAAAATTGCGGAAGAATAAACGTTGGAAAAAATACTAGCACACACATAAAATGACACAGTGATTTTTGGACCAATGTCCCTGGGAAAACCCAACTTGGGAAAACCAGTGCAACAGTGAAGGTTTTATTTTATTATGCAACAGTGAAATCTGAGTACATCTATGGAAGCCCAACTGGAAATCCAAAGAACAAGAAAATCAGAGCAAAATACTGAAGGGAACTACCCTTCTCCCACATGCAATCTTTGGCTCGACTGTTCCTATCAAAACTCAGCCTCCTGGAGCTATGCGTTAGCTTTTGTGCTGCTCTGTGTAGCTCGCTGGATGGCTTGCTTCGAAGTGTGCTCCGATGAAGTCGTTTTTCCTCTGGATGCTGAGAAAATCGTATCTTCGGCCCTCTGGGACTCCTTCTCGACCTATAGAACTAAGAATGGATTTTCTTCTCTCCAAATTGAACTACCTCACTGAAGCAACTGCACTGCCTCTTTGGGATAATTCGGCTCACTTGCTGCTGCCTCTCTGGATTGGATCACTGTCTCTACCCGTCACTCATTGCTCTGATCTCACTGGCTCTCTCTCCGGCAACTAACTTTTGCTACTCTAGAAATCGAATTGCTCGAGTGTCTTCTCCAAGTGCCCATCAAAATCTTCTTATAATCCTCTGTTGGGACTCCAAAGGCCAAGATTAAATCTTAATCGATGGCTAAGATTAACTTGAAGTCGATTCGTGTGAGTTTCTAGAACATTCACACCTTGACTTAATTAATACTGAATAATTAGCCATATTTCCTGAGTTTAGACTTAGGAAATATTTAAAAAATTGACTAATAATCTAATTAAGTCATTTCTAGGCGGAATTTCCAGAAACGATTACTGGGTTTTAGAGATCTCATCGATTCTATTCTCTCCACAAAATTTCGTGGTTAGAACACCTCTGATGCTACAAAAACTAACAAGTAGTAGCCCCAGGACGAAAACCCTTGGGTGTGCTAGTGGGTGTTGGACAAAAACCCAACACTCTTGAGGAGATTTCACTCATAAATCTCACAATGCTTCGTTGGAGTTTTGGAGAGAGAATTTTTGCAGTAGCAGGTTGCAACAGTCTTCTCACCGGGCCATCTACATCATTGCCAGAGACATTCATCAGTTGGGTCAAAGATCTTTTTCTAGGTTTTTGCTCTACTTGCTTGGCGAGCTCAAGTTCCACTATTCCTTCATGTTGATGTACTCTTTTCAATAGATTAATAAAATAGCTCAGTGATTTTTTGGCATCTATTTGTGTATCAATTCATTGGTTGCGTGTTTATTTGCTATTATTTTGTTGTTTGAGTTCATTTCTGGTATCTACTGTTAAATTTCCCATTAGGGATATTACATACCATTTTAGAAAATCGGAAAGGCAGAAACATTTTCTTATGTTGATAATTACTTGTGATATTATTATGTTCTTCTTAACTTCTTTATGTTTTTTATTTATTTGCTTCTCATAAAGTAATCAAACATGAAGATCAGGAACACCAGAAGTAGGAACTCAACTGGGCTAAAACCCCTTTATAGGGGAAAACCCAGTCAAAACTCTTCCTTCAGTAAATTCAAATTGAGATAGACCAAGACCCTAGACCAAAATGTGAAAATTCCTAATCCTCAAGGAACCCCTACTGCAGCAAATTTGAATCTACTACACCTGCTTGATTTTAATTACATTCATCAAGTTATTCTTCTGAATACTGAAGCAAATTACTTCTGCAACCTACACTACTTAAATTTGATTTGCATGAAACAAGGAAACTGTTGGACACCTAATCCTAAATGGGTTAGTGTGGAAGCCTAATGGACAAAGCAGTCCAAGGGACCTTGGGATGTGAAACCCAACGGTCACATAATGTACTATAAATGTATATCATTTGTGAATAAAAATTGTATTGCATGTTTTATCTTTCATATCTCTCTCGCTCCCCATGTGTGTTTAACATGGTATCAGAGCAGGCGTATTCTTGCCCTGCATAATTAATTTGAGCCATTTGTTTATGGCCTTTCTGTGCAGTTTATTTCTGCCATATTCACTTGAACGTTTCTCTGCCTCACTGCCCATGAACGTTCCTGAAAGAAGTGCTGTCCATTATTCTCTGTGCATTATTCCCTGACCAGCGCTGTCCAAGCTGTTCTGACCACCGCCTCTGTCCTTCCAGCGCTTCTCTGCCTCTGTCCTTCCAGCGCTGCACTGCCTCTGTCCTGACATAACGCCTTTGTCCTTCCAGCGCTGCACTGCCCTTGAATTCCGGGAAGAGGGGATCCGAGCTTGCACTGAATTTACTCTATACTACCTGACCAACCTAATCCCTCATGCCACCTGGGTCTCAACGCGCACAACGACGGAGCCTTACTCGTGGCTCGTTTATGCATTTCACAAAGTCAGCATCATCAGCTCTAACGCCCAAGCTCAAAGGAGTTGCTTGAATCGTTAGTAGGTCAAGGTTATGATCAGAAATCCCTGATGCAATTGCGCCTTCCAGAGCGGCACCACATACTGCAACTTCCAAAGGTTTCACACCGTCATATATATTCTTGCTCTTGCAAAGCCTCAGAACCAAGCTCCGTATTTTTGGAATGTGTGAGCAGCCACCGACAATTACAACATCCGCTATGTTCTCCACATCAATCTGTGCATCAAGTAAACACTGCACAATAAGGTTTTCGCATTTTTCAGAAAAAAACCTCATTATTGACTTCCTCAAACTCGTCTAGTAGCAGGGTTTTTGATATGACTATTCAAATTCTGTGATATTGGCAATGCCATGCATTTCTTGTTAATTGTTTAAATATTCAGAAATTGTAGATGCTGGTGATTTCCAGGACTATTTGAAAGTGATGAAATTTCAGTTTCAATTGTTATGCCTCTCTTGTTGAATGCTCAAAACTAGAAACGAGATGGCTTGCCTAGAAACATTTCGTTATTGTACCTTCTCAAAGATTACAATTTGGGGCACCAAAAAAACTGATGCGTCCTTCGGTTTGACTATAGCAAAGAGAGATCTGTTAGCAGTCTCTTTTGGACCAGTTGATAGTTAATATCGCCCACAATTTCATTAATGTTGGTGCTTCTGGCTATTTTGTTTGTATGACTTGATATTATACTACAGTTACAGCTACCTTAGCCTGTTTTCTTCTCAATAATTCTTTTCATCATAAGATGTGGTCAAGAAGATGCTTAAGCTTGTCCAAGTAAGAGGACGATGTGTGTAACGAAGTGCAACGAAACTTGGAAGGCGCTGAGCTGGTTGGAATATGTGTGAACAATTACTTTTAAATGCAATTGCTGAACGCTGGTGCAGAAAATAGATCGGAACAATTTGTCAGATCTATGTGCAGTACAAAGGATGGAACGCTGAAAACTGGATGCGGAAGTAGTAAGCGTTGCGTGGCCAGATTGTCCATGGAGGTAAGTGAATGAAATAACAGGTTGTTGTTTGCGTTGAGATTTTGGCGACATTTAAAAAAAACTGGAACAGAAGATTGTGCAAGTCCACGTGCAGCGTGGAGACATAAATAAATGTTCATAGAAGAAATCAAAATTTGTTATACCGATTCACAAACATGGCAATGAAGATATGTTGTATGAGAAATGATAACCCATGAAAGCATATTTTGAAATCGATCTGCATCAATAACTTATCAGTTGAATTTTTAAGAGAGCAAATGTGCATACACTGGATATGAAGTGATTTCAAAAGGGCAAGGGCGCACATCAAAGTTTGGGTTTTCATACTTTCCATGTACTAAATTGAGTGCGTTAAAGTAAAAGGTGCATGATTTGGTTTTATGAATTGAATGATGAGTATGAAAGTCTATATTCATGGATTGGAAATGAACTTTTGTATAAAGTTATGTTTTAAGATTTGTAATTTGGGTTTTATAAAAGCCCTATGAAATAGGAATAAGTTATGATGAAAGTATGTGAGTTAATCATGGAAGTATGGTGAAAGTTTGGGATGATGTGTATAATCTCATGTGAATATTGGCATGGTTTAGGAAGCATTTGAGTATTGTTTTTGCTTGAAGGTGAGTGGATCGAGATTGATAATATTGAATGATTTTGAACATATATTGGAAAGCTTCCGCAGGTTGAAATGGGAAAGTGTGAATTGGCTAGTGATTGAAGTTTTTGATTCGGTAAACGCTGGGATGCATTCTTCTATGTTTTAGATATTAATAATCTTGGGTATTGCAGGCCTAGCCCTGCGTCACTTTTCCTCATTGTTTCACTATTTTTTGAGGATTAAAAAAAAATGGCTCCAATTAGTACAATATTAGAGTTAGTGGACAATCTAATACTCTCTACTATGAATAATACAGTCAAAATCAGCAAGGATTTTCTCTCAGAAATTCAAACATGTCTACAAAATGCACAGGAAAAGATTGATTTTTTGCAGCTTGAATCACAGCTACAGCAAGAAGAGCTACATCAAAATAGACACCATTCTGAACCTGTTTTTGTTCAGAACATTGAGACAACCACCCATCAACAGCATGTTAATAATGTTACAGTTCATTCAGCTTTAGTACCAAACAAAGCAGCAAGGTTACATGCAGATGCAGAAGTTCAGTGTGCACTTCCCAAGCCCATCATCAGACCTTGGGAACAGCTTGTCCACAACAAGCACAGAACTGGTCTTGGATATGACAAGGACTTGTCATGTCATATTCCAGACTATGCCAAGCCCATTCAGTTTCAGAGTGTTGGATTCATTTATGACAGTTCACCTGCTCCTTATGAAAGTTCAGCGCCAGCTGTTCCAGACTCTGCCTCTCTTCCACAGCAACAACAACAACAACAGATTGTGAAATGCCAACACTGTGACCGAGTTGGCCATTTGAAAGATCATTGTTTTGATCTTCATCCATGTAACCACTGTCATAAAGCCACCCATACTTCACACAGATGCTTCAAAAACAAACGTCCTGCAAGAACAAAGATTCATCTTGGATGGATCGCTTCTTGGCAATGGGCATCAACAGCCAAGAAGATATTCCAAACACATGTTAGAACTTGTTCCAAAATATTGAATAGTATTGCAGTTGAGTTTTATCCATCTTCTCACCTTGTATCTGACAGGGGGGGAAATGATGGTCATCTACAAGCTTTAAAGCCACATCAAGCGAGCCTGAGCCACAACCTACCACACCAGTTTCAAAGTTGTAGCGAGAGACAAAGATGCCCGTGAACATGCCTTCAGTGGGCAATCTGGGACACTTCCTCTAGAAGAAGACTTTAGCTTCTTGCCAGCTTTGGAAGAATTCCAGGAACAAAATTGAGAACACTTCCTCTAGCAGAAGACTTCAGCTTCTTGCCAGTTTCGGAAGAATCCCAAGAACAAAATTGAGAACACTTCCTCTAGCAGAAGACTCCAACTTCTTGCCAGTATTGGAAGAGTTCCAGGAATTGCATTAAGCATTCCAGAGTTGTTGGTCATCCTTAAACCATCACAGGTTGAGACTTCCCTTTTCAGGTTGAAGTTCTCCCTTTTATGTGGGGTGAGACCTCCCTTTATTGGTTGAAGGTTTCCCTCTTCAAAACAATAGGAGCACTTCCTCTAACAGAAGACTTCAGCTTCTTACCAGTTTTGGAAGAGTTCCTGGAACTGCACTAAGCGTTCCAGTGTTGGTGGTCATCCTTAAACCACCGCCCTTTATACCAACATTTCAGAGAGCACATTCGACCTAGTGCTGCCATGCTTTTTTGCACATTTTGTATTTCAACTCTCTTCTTGGACTCATACATAACCCTTTGGATTAGGGGGGGAATGTTGGACACCTAATCCTAAATGGGTTAGTGTGGAAGCCGAATGGACAAAGCAGTCCAAGGGACCTTGGGATGTGAAACCCAACGGTCACATAATGTACTATAAATGTATATCATTTGTGAATAAAAATTGTATTGCATGTTTTATCTTTCATATCTCTCTCGCTCCCCATGTGTGTTTAACAGAAACTAAGAAAAGAACAAGATATATAGGACACAGTTATTTTTGGATAAAATAGTCCCTGGAAAAACCCAATGCGGGAAAATCGGTGCAACAATTCTCAGGGTTTTATTATTATGCAGTAGAAAAATATGAATACATCACTGTATATAGTTATTCAGTTACACAGAGAAATATTGGTAGAATTGTGATTTTACATCACCCAATCACTAAGGAAAGTCCTAGTTGTTCCGGTCACTGATTGAGTTGCCCTGAGCAAGCACTGCGTTGCCTCTACATTGTCCCAGTGTTAACCCTTGCAGGCACTGCGTCAACTAGCTCGGAATTCAATCAGAAGTCCAGAGTCTCTGCTCTTAGCCTCCTGGTCTCACAAATCGGCTTCCGGTTGCTGAAACTGACAATTGCTTTGATTTTCAACTTTCCCTCTCCGCCTTTGCGTCACTTTTGCGTGGCCTAGCGCCAACCTCTGCATCAAGGCCTCTAGATCACTTACTGCCTCTCTCTACTGATGTATCTCCGGCTAAGAATCTCTCTCTTTGGAAGCTACTATTCCTGCCCCTCAACTAGAAGATCCCCCTAGTCGATTTTCCTCCTGAGAACTTCTCACCTCAGAAAATCAAATCTTTCTGTGTGTTTCTAAATGAACCCCAAGCCTCCTTCCTATTCTTTTCCTATTGAGACTTCAATAGCTGAGATTAAGTCTCTAATCAATGGCTAAGATTAAAACATGACTTGATCCGCCTTCTAGATCATTCTCACCCATATTGTGATTAATACCTATTAATATTTTAATTTTCCTAAGTTTAGACTTAGGAACTCCATTAAAAATATTTATTATTTTAATAAAATACAATCCAGGTGGAATTTCACCAAACAGTATATGGGTTCTTTAGAACTCATGTGCCTTAGCCTGTCCACCAATTTTCAAGGCTAGAGCACTTCTAAAGCTACCAAAAACTAACACTCCCTATTAATGAGGAAAGTGCTCTAGCAACAATGTCCAACTGTATGTTGCTCTGTCTTTGAAGCACCTCCTTTCCGCATTGTTGCTACCACCAATACTGTGTTGCTGCTGCTACTATACTGTTGGCCATGACACTAACACTGCCACTGTTGCATCTGTACTATAGCTCCCTCTCAAATGTTGCATCTGCTATGCTGCTAGCACTGCCACTGCTAACACTGCATTTGTACTGCAACTCAGTAGCTAAGAGAAGCAACTAAAAAACATCCAAAATTAACTGAACTTAACTGTGTTTAACATAATACCATGAATGTAGGAATCTGACTCCTCTAGTCTCTGATCCTTTGAATCTTCTGCACTGTTTCTGACTTCTACGCTGTGTCATGTGTACTGTTGCCAACCTTGTTCTACGCTGATCAACTCCTAGTCTTGGGTTATTGTATCTATCCTCCAAACAATCCACTGCATCATCTGACACTAAGTCCATGTCGCTACTGCTGAATCTTGGGCTCCCATAGCAAGGAATTGATCCAAGAGGTGGACTCCTCAAGGATCCTGCCGACATGTAGTCCTCCCAACTACAACTCAATATCGCCCCATCTCCCTCCTGGAGATGCGTGGGCACTCATGGAAAATTCATCTTCGTCAATCTTTACTGAAGCAACCTTAGGATCATGTTTCTTATCCTTATCCTTTTTCCTCAAAGGACATTGGGATGCATAGTGACCCATCTCGCCACAACTGAAACATTTCACCTTCGAAATGTCCTTCTTCCGCTTATGCTTCTGTTGTCCCTTTGATGCTAGAACTGCGTTCTTGTCCTCGTCCTTGGTCTTCGTGCCACTCCCACTGTTGCCATTGAGGTTGACCTTTACTAGGTCCCTCCTTAATTCCTCCTGTTGAAGGGTTGCGCATATCTCCTCCCATGAAGGTAGTTTTTCCCTGCCCAATATAGTTTGGACAAAGACTTGCCATTCATCCGAGACTCCATTCAAGGCTATCCTCACTATCGCAGTTCACTGAGGAGTGGACCCCACTGCAGCACGCTGGTCTCTAGTGTCTTGAAGACGTTGAAGATAGGAGTTGACTCCTTCTCCCTTCTGCATCAATGTCTGCTGCAACTTTTGTTCTAGGTACATCTTTCGCTGCTTGGAAGAGCCTTCATACAGAGAAGACAAGGCTTCCCACATCTCTCGGGCTATATCCTTGCCTTGCAAGTGTGAGATCACTTGATCTCGAACTCCATCGAGAATGAACCTCTTCACCTTCCCCTGCTCGGCCTTGTACATCTTTTGATCATTGTCAGCAGGAACATCGACAACACTCTTGACGTAGGCTTCAAGATCATACTCCTCCAGAAAAGCTAAGATTCTAGTTTTTCAAATGACATAGTTGGAAGCACCTTCCAACCTGTCCTGATTTCTTAGCCCATGCGATGCCATCTCACCAACTGTCGAACTAACTCCTCTAGTCACTGCTCAACTGCTCAGCAAGTGAGAAATTCAAACTTTATGGCGAAAATCGAACAAGTGATTTGAGTTGCAATGAGAAGAGGTTGAAGTAGAGATTTGGATCGGAAAGGAGTTCCAAGCCAAAGAGTACCAGGCAGAGAGGCAACAATAACATCAGAGAGGCAGCACAGGGCCTACGCAGCCCAGGAAGGGGCTCACGTAGCGTTGACGCAAGCCAAGAGGGTCTCTTGCAGTGGCACTGCAGTATATTCGTCAGAAGTTCGATATTTTGCTGGAGAAGCGAGGTTCTGAGCTGGAAAAGCTGAACAATAGTGTTCCTCCAACAAATCGATCCAGCAGAAGGGGTGACGCAGTCTCCTAGAGGCAAGACGCTGGCCCAGGCAGTGATTGTGCTGGATTTCACAGTGTTTGTCGAAGTCAAGCCTCTCAGTGGATCAGTTGTGACTTGAAGAATGAGTAAACCCTCGTATGTATCTCTTGTTGCCAATATTTCTCTGAAAGGTTAGCCGGTGTGAGAGGCAACCTGTTGTACTCAGATTCTGCTTGCTTAATAATACAAACCCTCTATCTGCTACACCGGTTTTCCCGCATTGGGTTTTTCCGGGGACATGTTGTCCAAATAATAGTGTCCCTTATGTGTTTGTCTCATATATTGTTTCAGTGTATGATCTGTATGTCATTGTAGTCTGCAATAGTGTTTTTCATCACTGTTTATAAATTAAATAACTTGTTGAATGTAATAAAAAGTAGGAGATGCTAAACCAGTGATTGCAGTAGGATTTCTGTGTCTAGATTCAGAAATTTTCACTGGTATTAGAGCATTACAGATCGTAGGGACACTGAAGCCATCAGTCGGGAGATCCAGCGAAATTGCTGCAGAGAAGCAACTAGCCTGAGTGACAGCCTTGTTTCAGAGCCAGAGGAGTAGTTGAAGGAGTGACGTAGAGCCAAAGGAGTGACACAGAGGCTCACGCAGTGCCTGCATCAGCATTTTGAGCCAGTGGAGGGTGACGCAGTACTCGAGAGGAGCTCACACAATGACTGTGTCAGCTCTCCGGGCCAACGCAGAGTCTGAGAGGCTCAGGTCAGTCAGTTGTCGGGGCAGGAGAAGCAATGCAGATTCGATCTGTGGTGCTGGTGGGACGCTGTTGCTGTTGGTGCAAAACAGTGTTTGAGGAGACAAAGTTGAGGTAGAGGGAGTCACTACCTTAGTAGATTTCTTGCCAAAGAAATCTAGATCCAGGTTGCTAAGCAGCAGCAAAGGAGGATTGAAGAGGGGTGATCCGACATTTTGGCGGGAGGATTTACTTGAAGGAAATCAGGACCCAAAGGGAGTCTAGAAAGAACTTGTTCCTTAGAGGATTTCTAGCACCAAAGAAATCCAGATCCGTGTCTTGTTGGGGTAGCAGTAAGAGAGGGAGAAGAGAACCTGTTCTACACTTGTTTGAGCAAAGATGGCAGTCAGTGGACTGAGGGATCAGCACAGATTGGATGGAGCATCCAACTTTGTCATCTGAAGGCCAGGATCCTGGCAGTCTTAGACAAGAATCGCATCAAGGATTATGCCTTGAAAGTGGTTATTGTACCGGTCGATGCTGATCCTCTCAAGAAATATGAGGAGGCTCAAGCGAAGGTGAAGTGCATGATCCTGGACGGGGTCAAGGATCATGTGATCCCACATATTGCTGAAAAGGAAACATCAAGGGAAATGTGGGAGGCCTTGACCACCTTGTATGAGGGAACTTCCGTCCAACGAAAGATGTTGCTTAAGAACCAGCTGAGACAATATCAGATGCATAAGGGAGAAGAAATCGATCCCTTCCTTCTCAGGTTGCAAGGGATTCAAGATTAGCTGACTTTCGTAGGGTCTACACCAGATCCTGAGTTCATGGTCAGGACTGCCTTGAATGCAGTCACTGAAGACTGGGAGACCTTTGCCCACAGCAGCTTGGGCAAGGCTTCCCTCCCTAGTTGGGAGGAGAAGTGGGCAACTCTTCGATAGGAAAAGATCAAGCAGTTAACTAAGGCAGGCAGTGGCAGTAAAGAAGTCAAAGTCAACAAGGAGGAAGATGAGGATGTAGCTGTCGCATCAGTGGGACAACTAGGGTAGCAAAAGAGGAAAAGGAAAGACATAACCAAAGTCAGATGCTTCAGGTGTGGGGAACTGGGACATTTCGCCACTCAGTACACTCGGAAGAAGGGCAGGGAAGAGAAGTTTGACTCGAAGGCTGCTCCAGTGAAAGCTAACAAGGAGGATGATGACGAGGATTGTGCCATGAGTGCTCATGCACTTTTGGAGAAGAGGTGGGGCGACATAGAGTTGTAGTTGGGAGGATAACACAAGGGGCAAGATCCATGAGGTGTCCAAACTCTTGGATCACATACGACTACGGGAGCCCTTATTGAAAATAGCAGAATGACGAGAGTCAGTTGGTGTGAGGGGTGATGGAGCAACAATGGCAGAGCTAGAGTACCAGAGTCTGAAGTAGCGCAGTAGAGGTTGCAACAGTGTGGGAGGCACATAGCAGATTGCAGCAGTGCAGTAGTAGCAGAGGGTCAACACAGATTAGCAATAGAGGTAGTTTCAGCATCACAGGGTATCCATACTGACCAACATGTCATCTTTTGGGTGACTCTTTTCAGTTGCTTACTTCTCAGCAACTGAGTTGCAGTGCAACAATTAGCAATGGCATATTGAGAGGGAGTTGTAGTACAGATGTAGCAGTGACAATGGCAGTCTCATGGGCAAATGTACAGGATGCAGCAGTGCAGTGGATGAAGGGCAGTAGGCCAAGCATCAAAAACACAGAGGACCAATGCTATAGATCAGTGTAATGCTTCAATTTAGAAGTATTGCTAGAACACATTCCTCGCTAAGAGGGAGTGTTGATTTTGGGTAGCATTGGATGTGCTCTAGCTCCGAAATTTTGTGGAGGGGCTAGAATACATAAGATCTCCAAGATGAAGAAATTCCACTCGGATTGTGAGTTATTAAAATAATTAATATTTTTAATGGGTTCCTAAGTCTAAACATAAGAAAATAAAAATATTAATGGGTATTAATAAAAATATGGTTGAGAAGCTTCTAAGAGGTGAGGATCAAGTGTGTTTTAATCTTAGCCATTGATTAGGGACTTAATCTTGGAGATACACCAAGTTGATCAGTCAGTTTGATTTTTCTGGGGCGAGGTTTGCTGAGAAAATCGAACAAGTGATCTGAGTTGCAGTGAGAGGGCCTGAAGCAGAGATTTGGATCGGAAAGGAGTTTTGAACCAAAGAGTACCAGGCAGAGAGGCAAAAATAGCATCAGAGAGGTAGCGTAGAGGCCTACACAGCCCAGGAAGGGGCTCACGCAGTGCTGACGCAAGCCAAGAGGGTCTTTTGCAATGGCAGTGCAGAATATTCGTCAGAAGTTCGAGATTTTGCCAGAGAAGTGAGGTTCTAAGACGGAAGGGTTGAACAACCGTCTTCCTCCAGCAAATCGATCCAGCAGAAGGGGTGACACAATCTCCTGGAGGCAAGACACTGACCTAGGCAGTGACTGCGCTGGGATTTCACAGTGTTTGTCAAGGTCAGGCCACTCAGTGGATCAGTTGTGACTTGGAGAACAAGGTAAACCCTCGTATGTATTTCTGGTTGCTAATATTTCTCTGAAAGGTTAGCCGGTGTGAGAGGCAACCTGTTGTACTCAGATTCTGCTTGCTTAATAATACAAACCCTCTATCTGCTGCACCGGTTTTCCCGCATTGGGTTTTTCGGGGATGTGTTGTCCATAAATAATAGTGTCCCTTCTGTGTTTGTCTCATATATTGTTTCAATTTATGATCTGTATGTCATTGTAGTCTGCAATAGTGTTTTTCATCACTGTTTATAAGTTAAATAACTTGTTGAATGTAATAACAAGTAGGAGATGCTAAACCAATGACCGTAGTAGGATTTCTGTGTCTAGATTAAGAAATTTTCACAGAGGCTTCAACGGTCGAGATTAAGTCTCTAATCAATGGCTAAGATTAAAACATGATTGATCTGCCTTTTAGATCATTCTCGCCCATATTTTCATTAATACCCATTAATATTTTAATTTTCCTACGTTTAAACTTAGGAACCCCATTAAAAATATTAATTATTTTAATAAGATACAATCCGGGTGGAATTTCACCAAACAATATATGGGTTCTTTAGAAGTCATGTGCCTTAGCCTCTCCACCATTTTTCAAGGCTAGAGCACTTCCGAAGCTACCAAAAACTAACACAAAATACCTTCCTCCTCCACCAAGTCAACCCTCAAACTGTTCTTCTAACCTTCAAAGGTCGACTACAACAACACTGCATCAACACTGCTTCAACTCTACATCAAGGACATATTTTCGACCCTACTACATCAGAATTTCGGCCCAGCGTCAAGACTCAGTTTCGGCCCTCCTGCAACTTCAGTTCCTTTGCACGTGTGAGATAAGATAGAGAAAATTTTGACTTCCTTAGCTAGATAACGACCTCCTCCTTTTCTATCCCTTTCCTTCTACCTTCTTGAATTTCATTCTTTTTTTGCTTCCAGCTACTGCAATTCGAACTTGTGTGAGATATGTTTCCAAATGAGTCGAGTTGCTCCAATATATAGTGAGTTTGTGACGTCGAATTCCCTTGTTGAGGCCAACTTGTCCTTTCTTGAGGCCGACTTGGGGGAGGAAGCCTAATTGACCTATTTTACATTAAAATAAAATTTTCACTTGACAAATGAAGCCCAAGAAGGGTCTTTTACATTACGACATGGACAAGGATACTTGACATAAACCCTAGAAGCCTTCAATGGAGGCTTTGACCTAAAAACAATTGACCCAAGCATATGAAATCCATGCTTTAATAAGTCAATTTCTTTAGTAATAAAATTTCTTTTTCTTTGTTTTGACAAATACAATACATCATGACTCAAGTACAATTATGAAGACCGACACTAGTTACATTCTTCAATATAATTCAAGACTACTACAAGACTATCAATATCAATCCATTGAAGGACAACTTTGTCACTTAAAGGGAGACATCTAGGGTAAATTCTCTCACTTCTCTCTTGTTGGTCTGAGGCAAGCATTAGTTCTCCTTGTTGGGTCATACCCTAGAGGTTTCTTGCTACCCATCCATGTGGATGAACCATAAAAGAAAATTGTTCTCCTGATGTTTCAACTTGCCAACTAGCAACCGTATGATGATCTATAGATAGCTAACCTCAAATGCCTCTCATCCATTCTCCGGTCAATGCTTTCTTCATCTAGTTTCCTCATCCGATGAAGGTGGGTCATCAAATATGACATACATTGACCATTTTGTATTCAAATGCTTTCATTTAATGTTTAAGGGAATTCTAGTATGGATCACAGGTTGAATTGGATTATAGACCGATTTTGACCATATAATTGTTCTTTTGCTTCAGCTTGGTGTTTATTACTTGCCCCTAGCCCAGTGTGGCCTTCCTTGCGGCCTTTCTTTCACTATCTAGAAGGGGCATAAATTGGAGGCTTTGATTGATGTTGCCTGTCCAGCAGTATTTGATTGATGTTGCCTGTCCACCAGTATTTGTTCCCTGTTTTCCTCATCCCTGAGTAGGGGCTTGGAAACTTGGTTGATGCAGTATAGCAAAAAGGAAAAGAATGGGACATAATGTTAAAATGCAAAAGAGTGGCAGGGATAATGGAAAGTGTAACTAACAACTCTCAACTATCTTAGTGATGATTTATTAAAGTCTCAAACATTAAATGATTTATTAAAGATTAAAACATTAGATTAATGAGTTTATAAATAAAATTGCTCATGTACATGGTACAAAATATTTAGGACCTTATTTAACATAAGTGGCCTTGCACAAAATATCAAATGCCAAAACACCAAAGCATTATTGCAAAACTATGAGCTTGTATGCAAAATAGCTCATAAACATAGATTTATTTACATACCAAAAAATGTTGTTTTTAGAAACATGTAGGATAAGTTATAGCATCTAGTAAAGAGATCACATGGGCAGAGATTGTTTTAATGATTTTCATATCTATGACATTGAAACCACATGATTGAAAGAAGTAAAATTTACACTGGAGTTTATTTGAAAAAGAGACTACTAATCTTGGCTTTTGAATATTTGTCTTGTATTAGAGAAATTACAAACGTCATAAATCGCTCTTCAAGATACAGTTTCTTGGGATTAATCCAATAGGGTCTCACATAATATAAATGTTTAAGTTTGTTAATGTCACAAGACTTTCTGAGATGGAACTCATGGCGTTTCTTCATAAACTTTAAGCCAACCACTTTATGGCAAGGACACAACGAAAACCACAGAGAAAGGAGGATGTCTTATAAAATGCTTGACTGGTATTTCTATTCATTTTTTACCTTCAACACTCCTTGTAAATGTAAAACCCATTTTTTATGATACCAAAATTTAATGACCTAACCAAAATTAAATCATTTAACATCTGCAATTTAAGTAGAAATGAATCAATTAGATCCACATATAGCTACCTGGCTTCTATGTTTGAAGTCAATCCCGAGCTGTTGTAGCACCAACTTTTCTTCCGTTACCAAAATGACCAAAACCTCCCTGCCATACTGGGCACAATCTTGGTACCCTGCTCCAAATTAATTCAAAATGGAAGCACTTTGGCCCCCGTACCCAAAACTTAGAATAATTGAGCTCATTTTTTTTTTTTGAAATTCTGTCTGAAATTTCCACTCTTTCTGTAAATCTCCAAACTCCTTCTAGTATGTTTACTAGTGTTGTGCATGCGATACATGCATGTGGAGCTATCATATGCATGTCTCGTATGTATGCTAACATTTCCATGCTCTTGATAACTCGAGGTGGGTCGTTACAGTAAATAGCAGATTTGTGCTTGGAACTGTTAAGAAGTCAATGATGGCTCGAGGATCAAGGGAAAGAGGATATGAACTACTGGTTGATTATCAATCCTCGTGGATTTTCTTTTGACTTATGCTGTTTTGGTAATAGTGATCTTAGTTTTATCTAAGCAAATGGATGCTTCATCATCACAATTTCAAAATGCACAGATGTCTACTCACAGGAGTCTTTTCCTGGCTTTTCACTTCCACTATTGTTCTTGTGAATTATCAACATACTAGGGTAAGAATTGTTTCATGACATCTTTAAGTTATTCAGTATATTTAGATTTATTTATAAAGAAACACAACGACTTGTGGCTTGCTTTGAGTTTCTAATATATTAAAGACTTCCACTTTATTTTGTAAAAGACTGCAGTGAGAAACTTGGAAATTTTAATTTGAATGCACAAAATTTATTTCCTAGATTGTATTATGACCGTGTGAAACAATAGCTAAGAGGCTCTTCATCTTCTATCTAGGAAGCTAGGCATTGGAATAGTGCCTTATAGTCCACTGGGTCGTGGTTTTTTCTCTGGAAAAGCTTTGAGAGAGATGAATTACAACAACACACGATGGGTATGTCCACATCTGCTTTTATATATTATTCTACTCCCCATATTGGTGCATTTTTCAGTTGACACTTCACAGTTTTGAAACAGTTTTCTCATGCTGGTTCACAATCAGGTACTGTAATATATTGACTTAGTATATCTGTTCAGTTCCTTTGTATAAAATGGCCAACCAGATTCGAATTCTCATGAGTAATTAGACCATCTGCTCAAAAGTTTTACAGCACATATGTGATGTACTTAAATAATGTGATATAGATTTACTGATGTGATTACCCTATTCTTAATCCATTCCCGCATTAACATATGAGGCAGATGACGTTTTATAGCATTGTCCTCATGAATCATACTCATTCACGTTCACACATTCTGAATAACTCTTATTCAACCCAGTTTTGTGAGGAGAAACTGCAGCAAATACCAACTTGCCTGCACATTAGAGGCAGGGGATTAACAATCCATACTTCAACGATATATTAAATTATCTGAATCTTAAGTTGTATGGCTCTTAACCATGGTTTTTATATTCGACCTAACTATAACTGTAATACATGCCTGTGGTCTTCAAATGTGCATCCTTGCTACTACAATAGTTTTAACTTTTAGCTCACAGGTGTTTCATAGTGTTATAGAATTGATTTTTTTCCATGTGCAATTGTATTATTTTTCCTCGTGTACGAAACCAAAATCAAATTAGAAGTAAAGGAGAAATATAGGTGAGATCAGCATGGTAAACTCTACAATGCTGAGATCACCCATCTGATTAGTGGTATGGGTTGAAAAAGTTGTATAGGAAAAATTACGAGAAATGCCTCTACTAAGCCTAAGAGCTCAATCTAAGAGTTCGTGGTCTCCCCACCCTTGTGGCCCCATCGTGTTAGTTTATGTAGCTCGGACAAGTGTTCTAGTCTTAGGGGGTGTCAATGAGGCTAAGAGCACAAGAGGATAAATTATCTCCATGCCCAATTTATTTTTTTCTAAGGGAAAATGTCTTAATTAGATTATTAACCGTTTTTAATTATTTTACCAAGTTTAACTTAGGGCAAGTGATTAATTAATCAATATTAATTGAGACAAGTCGATTTCTCTCTAGTGACTTCTAGAAAAGTGATTTGATGGAATCAAGATGATTTTAACCATCAGTCGGGGTTAGATCTTGGTCATTGATTGCTCAATGAGAGATTATAAGAGGATGTTGATAGGCATCTTAGAGACATACATAGATAGCGAATGAGCAAGGGCGTAGTGATAACATGGGTTGACACCAACAAAGGGTTTCAGAAGTGATTGAGGAGAGATTTGCCTAAGAGATTTCTTCACAATGATCTCCAAATTCTCAGAGATAAAGGGAGGTCGAATTATTTTTCAAAGGGCCGATTTTCTCCAGTGGTGCAAATTTCTAGAAGGAGGTTGATTTGCTAGAGAGGTCGATTTGCAGGAAGAAAGTTGAGTTTGCCAAAGGAGATTGATTTGCTAGTGGAGGCTGAGATATTTCTCCAGGAGTGCGAGTTGTTAGTGGAGGCCGCTTTTTCTCCAAGCCGCATATGTGGGCCAAGTTGAGACCGTACAGGAGGGCCAATTTCATTTTAAGAGGTTGAATTGCTTCTAGGAGGTCAAATTAGCTTGCATAAGTGAAGAAAATAATATGCCAGAGCTTTGCCATTTTGCCTGTGGTTTATTAATTGGTGAAATTCGCAGTTGTGTTTTTATTCAATATTTGTAGTAAATTAATTTGTTGGGACAAATAATCATTAAAAGGATACGAGAATAATAACCAAATTAACTGCAATAGAATTTTCACATGGTATCAGAGCATATTTGAGGCGCAAGGTACAAGAGAGTAGACCGAGGGTTTATAAAAAAAGCCCAATTCGATTTGTTCCATAATTACTTGGGGTTTGCTTATTTTCCAAGGGTTCCTGAAAAATGGCTTCAGTTGGTTTACATGATCAGGATAGATTAGATGTGTTATCGCTCAGATTGTACCAATGTTCCACCAAGGTTCCGGGATGAGGGGGGGAGGGGGCAAGGTGCGCGGGAGGCACCTATGCAAAAGCTCCCCACCAATTTTTAGGAAACGTGGGGGAGCGTCAGGGTCTTAAAAAACTTATAATATAAAATATAATTTATCATGATATGAATATCATTATCTAAATTTCTAATATCATATAAAATAATAAATTTAAAATTCTAATTTATAATCATACATTATGATTAAAGTTTAAAGTTTAAACCATATTGATGTTCCACTTCCTACTATGAACATTGAATATTGAATAGTGAATATTCAATATTGACATAAAATTATAAAAGTAAAGTCTGATACATCATACATCAAGAGTCCAAGTTTTATAGAATTATAAAAGATTGAAGTCAAGCCTGATACATCAAGAGTCAAAATTTTATAGAGTGAGAATCTGAATAATTGATAACATAAATGATAAGAACATCAACATATCAAAAGATAAACGAGCATAATGCAAAATATGCCTCAAGGTAATGCCCCAAGGTAATGCTCAAGCCTCAAGGTAATGCCCCCCTAGTCTTTGCATCCAGCTGCTGAATGAATAAATCAAGATCAACCATATCACCATCTAAATCTGAATCACTAGCATTTTCAAACATGCTAAGTGGCACACCAACCAACCCCATCTGTCTCTCATCAAGTCTCTCCTCCATATCTACCTGTGCATCATCCTATGGATCAATCATCCCATTGTGTTGCTGGTCCCTTAAAATACACAGGTGTCTTCCTATGCTCAAGACGTAGGGCACTGTGCACAACAACTAACTTCTCCGCTCTTCTAGAGGTAAGCTTGTTCCTCTTGATAGAGTGGATGAAGCTATATGTGGACCAATTCCTCTTTGCTGTAGAGGAACTAGCAATCTGAGACAACAAACGCATGGCTGGATCTTTGAGCTCTGGAGCACCATCCCCATGCATCCTCCACCAACCAATCGGGTCATCTTGGGCTAGATCTATGCGATCTGCCCGAGCACCACATGTGTTGAAGGGGCCACTAAGAGATGCAAACTGAACAAACTATCTTCGAAATTTTGACCCCTCCTCCTCACTGTACGTCTTTGCAATTGCATCTAGGAAGCCTTTCTTTACCTCTGGATCATCAATAGGAGGCACCCTCCCAGGTCTCTCAACATACCATTTTGGGTTTAATGCATATGTTGCCATGTGCAAAGGTGTGTTCATGTGATCCCACCTACGCTGAATGATGGGTCGAATCTGGGATGTATAGAACTCTAATGAGGGCTCCCTCTGCTGAATGGCTACCTTCACACGAGCTAACATGCTATCAAAGGTCTCATAGATTTCTCCAAGACTAGGAGCATCTGAATCAGTGTAACGAATGACCTCCACAATAGGGCCCAAGAGTGACACCAAATAATAACAATCTGCCCACCAATCATTGTCCAACACTTGAAGCCTGACCTTCTTCTCAGTGTCTATCTTTGATTCTGACCACCTTCCCCACTTTGAACTCACAACCAAGGATTGTAGAGGTGCTTGTACCTCTATCATCCTCTCCAATAAGAGAAAATTGCTAACATATCTAGTATCAGTGGGCTTGAGGAATTCCTTCCTCGTGTGAGCCCTGTACATAGCCAAGGAGGTGTGGTGGTTGCAGATAAACATCTGCACATCTCTTGTCGCTGACACCAAGTCTGATATCCACGGAATCTTGCCAATGTCCTTCAGTGCATTATTGAGTGCATGCACACAACAAGGAGTCCAAAAAATGTGTTGATACCTGTTTTGAATCAATAACCCAACTGATCTACAAACTATTGCTGCATCTATCACAACCTGCACCACACTGTCAGGCCCAACATCCTCTATAGCTTCTCGAAGAATCTCAAATTGGAAAGATGCATCCTTGCGCTTTCCAGAACAGTCAACAACTTTAAGAAAAAATGGACCTTCTGAAGATGTCACTATGATGTTTATTAGTGGGCGTTTTCGGATATCAGTCCATGCATCCATAACAATAGAGCAACCAAACCTCAACCATGTTTGTCTCATTCTCTCTTTCTGCACATTAAAATTGGACACTTGTCTATCCAAAATTGTTGTTCATAGTTTATGTTCTCCGGGTGGTACATATGAAGGCCCTATTTTTTCAATTGCTTGGACCATTTCCTTGTAATAAGGAGAACGAACAACATGGAAGGGAATCCCATTGGCAAAAAGAAATTGGCCAATTGCATCATCTATGTCATCTTGATCTAGAGTGTTGTACATCCCAGACATTTTACCAGTACCACCCATTGCAGAAGAACGAGATGCACCAGTGGAAACCTTTGTCTTTTTTGACGAAGCACTAGATGGAGGAATATTTGTGGATGGATCAACATGTCTACTAGAGAATAATCCTTTTCCAGTGGCTGCCCTTTCTAGCCTTCAAAGTTGCTCTCTTTGAGCTGAATTCAGGTTCTTTGAAGGACACATATTCGCTCCTTTACCTATAATAGCCAAAATGTGTTGCTTCACCTTGGTATAGCTGCCAACAAAGTGATGCCCACAAATATTGAAGACCCAATCATGTGAGCCACCACCAACTTTTGAATTCTTTTTCGGCAGTCTAGTTGCATAGATTAGAAGTGGTTTTAGAGGATTAAATGTCCCCTTTGCAAATTTTTCCAGCTCTCTTGGTGGGCTTCCAGAATCTACACCATGCCTATTCTGGTATCTTGCCCCCCTGTGACCGCTTTCAACTTCTTCTTGTGCATCATGTGGCTCACTACCACTGTAGCCACTGTCACTGTTCTCACTGTTCCCAGAAGAAGTTTGACTCTGACTCATAGTTGTAACTTTGTAAGTTGTGAGTTGAATGACAAGTCAAAATGTAAGTTGCAGCCTGTAGGTTGCAACCTGTAATGAAAAAAAAAAAATTAGAAACATTACAACTACAGCACATGCCACACACATTGAAGTTTTGATTCTTGAACACTGATTTTTTTTTTAATTTACAAGAAAAAAATTAAAATAGAAATCAAGTTTTAATACAGTCAAAAATTATAAACAAAAACAGTTTCAAAAATAGTTTCAATTTTTTTTTTTTTTAAACACAGTGAACAGTGAACACTCAAAACATAATGATAAAAAAAGAAATGAAAAAAAATCCTTTGCTCCTACTTAGAAATTATAATATAAATTGAGATGTAATGTATCTTGATGAAAATAATAATATAAAAAGATGTGAAGATATTAACAAATTATCATTTGAACTGTTTGATCACCCTACAGGAGCAAAATGAAGGAATTTTTGAAGGGTTAGGGCTTCATTCTTGTTGTTTGGTTGATTACAGGTCTACTAGAATAGCATTTGAATGATGAAGGAAGGTCCGTCCCAAGCTTTCGGCCTTGAACTCTAAAGTTAGGGCTCAATTTTTGTTAGCTCGAATTCTAGAAATAAGAAGTGAATTTCTCTGTTCTCTATTGAAGCACCAAATCAGGGCTTAAGTTTCGTATTACAGGTGGATCAATCTAATTTTCAGTGGCATTAAGGCTACATACTGAAAAGTTGAAAATTGTTTCTATTCACTCAACTAATAGTCTAATACCTTCTGCGTTTAGGAAAGAAAAGGATATAAATACTTAAATTCAATTAACAAATTTAAAGGATATAAATACTTAAATTCAGTTAACAAATTTCAAGTAGGCTACGATAAAGATTTCTCCAATAACTTTCTACAAACAGTTAGTAGATAGCCATGCATACATCTGAGATTTATGTCAAGGGAAAAGCTTTGTACATGTTATGTCTGGTGTGCAACATAAGGAACTACTACCTAATGCAAACTTGTATTTAAAATACCGGACAGTTGAGATTCTTACCAACAAGTTTGCATAGCAGGGTATGGACCAACACCCTTTGTTTCCTCACAGAGATGGACTGTAAACTGTCCTTAATGGCAATAGGTTTATAGACGTGTACTCAAATAAACTCAGCTCTGATGCCAACAGTGTTAGAACTGAGAGTTAATTGGTAAAATTGTGGCTGAAAAAACTTTAACAGTAAATACTTCCCAACCTCAAGCTCTCTCTCACCCACAAATTGAAATGCATTTCATCATAGCAAGGAGCGTTTTCATATTTTTCTACTTCGCTGACTACGGGATAGAGGATTATTCTTTAGATGCACTCTGCACGATCGTGTCCAGTGTAGCAATGTTATTTCTAAATTACAAGTAGTGAGGAAAGATGTAGGAATAATGATACTTTTGCACTTTAGACTAGCTAATACTTGCAAACATATTCATCCCCTTTGAAGCATATTATAGAAAAGGTCTTAGTGTCATGCGGATGGGATTGAGCAAGTGAATACAATGCATTACCTCTCTGCAGCCTGTTTGCATCTGATGGTCTCGGTCATCTAAAATTTCTGAGTATAATGATTAAAATAAGAAGCACGATCCTTGATCAAATCAAGTGAAGAGGGGGGCTGAAAGACATTGAGATGTAAACGCAGTTACACAGTCGCAAATGCTCATGAATGAACTGTTACTTACCTGTTAGGCTATAGCAGTCCGCTCCTCGCACGCATTGTTGCTCGCACGATGCTTGACCAATGACGGGAGGTGCTACCCGCACGATGCTCGACGGGAGCTGCTGCTCGTAGGATGCTCGACGGGAGGGAGGGAGGAGTTCTGGAATCTGAACAGTGAAATCGAAGGCTGTGAGTGTGTTGTTCTGTGTTCACGTTGCCGTTTTTATAACATGAAACAGCTAAATTCCAAAACCATACGCGTTAATTAACTATTAATTAAAGATTAGTTTTAGCGTTAAGTTAATTAAAATCATATTTTTTGCATAAACGTGTGCCTCGTCCTCCCTCGCCCCCCCTCGCCCCCCATGTCCCCTCACAACCCCCCTCGTCCCCTTTTTCGGAAACGCCCCCTCAGGAAAGGGAAACGACTCCTTAGCATGTCCCCCTGAGTTTCGTCATTTTTGGGAGCATGGGGAAACGACCCCTACTCGTCCCTGAGTCCCCGGAGTGCGAGGGAGCGAGGAAACTAGATCCCTAGGGGGGGGCGAGTCCCCGTGGAACACTGGATTGTACAAGCACCGCGACAACAACTGAGGGCAGGGGCTGTCACTCTGATCCCCGCCTACTCAGTGCTAGTTGTCTCCCAACAGCAGGCTATGGGGGGTAGTCCCTATGGAAATGAGATGATAGAAAACAAGTTGGGGACCAACTTTCCTGGGAGACACAGCTGAGTGGCCTAGCTACTTGTTAGAATTTAGCAAGATTAAGGATCCGATTAGATTTAGAATTGAGACCAACGCTTTATGGAGTCAAAATTTATTGCTTGTTTCAAATTAAACCCCAGTAACTGGATGGAAAATTGCTGCTTAGATTATTAGCTAACCTATATAAAATGCAAGTCTTAAAATTTAAGTGTGATGCAACGATCTTGGTAAATTTTAGATTATATGCCTAATCTATATAAAACCTTCCCTTCACTGTTTTGAAGCTAGGCTCCCAGGTAGGTTGTGGGAAGGAGGCCAATAGGAAGCAAGCAAAGGCTTGATTAACAATACCTTCTATTAGACTCCTATCACCCGATGCCTCTGTTGTTACAGATACTGTGGCTCTGACGACTGCAAGATCGTCGTGTTAACCACCGAAGAGTTGCTAAGCCCCTCAAGCTAGATGAGAAGGGTGGCCCTAGGTTTTTATCAACCAAGCTTATACTTGGATGTAAGTTTATTAAGTGCAAGGTTAGTCCTAGAATGCTTATGTAGTGATTATGAGTGAGTTTCTTAGTTTAAGATTGTTTACATGATTTAAGTACTTAATGTTGATTAATTTATGGCAAGAGTACATAACAATGTATTGAAAAACAATCCTAAACAAGAACTGCTCAATGATACAAGTGTCTCTATTCAACAATTAGAAAATGAGATGCCAATAACTACTACCTGAGATAATTAAAGATCTTCCAAGATGCTTCAACAAGATAGATGCCAATGATGATTCCACAAACAAATTATCTTATATGTGAGTGATATAAGTGCAAAATTTGGAAATTCTTATAACTTAAAACAAAAGAAGTAAATGTTAGATTTCCAATAACCAAAATCAACAGTAACACTTCAGAATTTTGAGTGCTTATTAGTCTTATGACAGCAGTAAGAAAATCACTTTAAATTCAAGAGACAACAAGCATATAGTAATTGGATATGATCACTGAGATGCCCAACAACTTGCCAAAGTAAAACTATGATTTTTAGTCCACTTAAGATGCAATATTCACAATTATATTATATCTGAAATAAATTATTACAGCAGTAAGTAAAATAGACAATCAATGAGCTATTGGTGCTACAACAAGTGCCAAATCATGTCCAAAGCTTATTAAGTGCTGAAACATATCTTTCCAATGAGCAATTATGGTTTTCAGGGTTGCTTAAGATTTGTATTCGGAAATTACAGATCTGATATATTTAGTAATGCAGAAATATTTCATCTCCTAAAACAGCTAGATCTATACTTAATAATCAATGCTCAATTTATCAAAATTTAGAACGATTATATCCAGAATGATAAATTAGTATTTTGAGTCCTTTAAGATGTGATATTCAGAAAGTATCAGATCTGATATACTCAGTTATGCTGTGATTTCCAGAAAACAAATAAGTAGATCTAGGCTAGATATGCAAAGCCCAAGTGGCCAAAAATTTAGGAAAATTTTATTTTGCAAATTTAAAATATTTTGACCAATTAAATGTATTTTTAGGGCACTTATATCACTGTTATGAAGATGTTATTATAGTTGTAACAAAACAGAGATAAAATGAGGGTTTAGAGAGTAAACCCTAAGCGCAAGGCCTTGTAGATTACTTGTCCAATTTTGCCAAAATTTCTTCAATGATATTATAACCTAAAAATACCAATTTAGGGCTAAATTTTCTGCAAAATACACCAAGCTTCAGTCCCAAAATTTTTTAGAAATAGATGGAGGACAAACTAAGGCCAGATAAAAGCAAAAGACAAAGGAAAGAGGCCAAAGAGATTAATGTTGAGGCTAAAGAGAGGAGAAGATGAGTCAAAAGGGAGGCCGGAAGGCAAGAGGAAGGAGGAATGACAAGGAAAAGCCCTAAAGGGGTTGTGGCTAGGCCCTAAGGGGCTCAGAAACTCACGAAAAGCCCTTTCGGGCTACCGTCTAGGGCAAAGAAGGGGGAATGAGGCCTCCTAGGCCCACGTACAGGCATAAAAAGGGCTAAAACGCCTAAAGGAGGGTCAAAAGGAGGAGGTCGATGCCTCAAAAGGCTGACGTTGGCCTCTAGGAGGCCTAAAAAGTTGACGCATGCCTTAGAGAGGCCGGATCTGGGCCCGGGAGGGCTGAAAATGAAACTTCAATTTCAGAAAAATTTATTTCCTTCAAATCTGAAATTTTGCTCAATTTCTTCAATCGTTGACCCTGCAAAAAAAATTAGAGACTAGATCTTACCCTCAAGGGCCTAGATCTAGCTCTATTACAACTTTCTCCACTTGATATCACCTACAGAAATAGATTTACAAATACCCAAAACCCCAATATATACAAAAAATCGTAAAACCCAAATTAGCTAAAATAATATACAAAATGATTTTACAAATTTATTTACAAATATACAAGGGTTTTAAAATAAAATTTGAGAAATATTTATTTTTTGAGTTTTTCTTTGATAAATGGCTAATAATACTTTGGAAAATTAATGCACACTATAGCCTTGGCGAAGTTATATCAACCTTATAAATATTTGGAGTCCAAACAAGGTTAGTTCATGCCCACAGTTTGTGTACTTGGGGACCAAGGACTGGGGAACCTGCAAACACTATATATTTTTCTCAAGAGAAATTGTTAGACATGGAAAATCAAATCATCTAAGATAAATCCAAAATCTATCAATATAATGACTTTATCCCCATCTAATGAAAAACAAAATTTAAAATTAATAAGAATAATATAGGAAAGCCCATACCCAACGCATACCACAAATCAATGAACACTGAACACCATGAACTGCACCCCAAAGTCTTTATTATGATTCAAATAAACATTCCTAGTAGGACTGTATTGTTACATCCATTCTTCTGCAACAATTTCTTAGTCAAAAATCAGATAGCTTTGACACACAAATGGTTCTCTATATATAGATAAATCCTTCAAGTGGAAAAATAACGGTTAGTTGTCTTGATCCTCGTCAAAATAATCTTGGTCATTGATAAATTCTTGATTATCTTTTAATCTTAGTTGTTGAAAATATTTATTTTGAGGAATTTTCGAATTTCTCATTAAATCCATTTTTTATTAGCTCAAAATTAATTATTTTGAGCTAATTTCCTCAAAAAATTGACTTTGACTTAACCACCAAGGTCCAAGGGTCCAATTTTTCTTGAAATTTCCAATAATTCCTTGGTGAGGGACCTCCAAAAATTAATTCTTTTGAGACCCACGAATTTTTCCACTTGGAGAATTTAATTTCTCTAGACATTTAATTTTGACACTAATTAATTAAATTTTTGGCTTAGGATTTTTATTTATTTTTGTCAGAAAATTTTATTAATTAACACTTGAGGGGATTAAATATTTTTTCCACCCTCTAATATTTTAACCATGGTGTCTAAGTATGAGGGTCCATCCACTAAAATATTTTTACATAAGATTTTTACAAATTCAACCTTCAAAGGGGGAATACCCATTCGGTTTAGACCCTCAAATTACATACTCAATTCTGCGACACAATATGATCTAGTAGACCAAGTGATTTGTAATAAAATAATTTAGCGAATTAGCTTAAATTATTCTCAAATCACTTTACATAAGATTCAACTAGAACATTAGGACTTACTTAAGATTTTGATGAAGAATTACACCCTAGTTTTGGGGTGAGGTTGGAAGGAAAATCTCTGTCGACTATCTGTGTTTAGAAATACGAATAAATCAGTGAGACGAAAAAACCTCCTACGATGAAACTCTCGCCAAAATAATAGGCTTACCTAGGTTGTTACATACACACACGATCTTACTAGCATCATTTACATCATATATTTGCAGAATGGCTTTACAATGACTCAATAAACAACTAATTGATGATCCGATCCTTTTGAAAAAATTGGTACATCTGCTTGTTTGGAACTTTGACAAAAAGTGTGCAACAAGAGGGAGCATCTAACTTTGGAATATGGAAATCCAAAATACTATTGATCTTGGAGGAGAATGGTCTCAAGGAATATGTGACCAATGTTGTAGTCATGCTGACAGACACAACACAGCTCCTCGCCAGCACGAAGGTGTTAATTTTCCACTGCTTTGTGTTATTTCAATTACTTTAGCCCAATTCAATCCTTCAACAAGCAATCTTTTCCAATAACATTAGTTCTTCCAATATTCAAAAATAATTGAAGATAGAACAGTAAATGCAATAATAGTAGGAAACAATCATCACATCAACAAGAGACACCAATTTGATCAAAGACCAGGGAAAAATCCCACAAGGGGGAAAACCCTTTGAAATTCTTCTTCTATTAGATTGTCATAAAATGTTCAGGAGAGAGTAAAATAATCCAATTCATCAACAATGTCATAGTCAAATCTTTGACCATACAACAAAAC